>CALYLW010001244.1:57500-223524 GCA_944989445.1 Ampullaceana balthica | reverse complement strand
TTAATTTTTCGATTGAACAGGGCCCTGGAAATTAAAATTTCTATCAAAAAGGCCCTGGAAATGAAAATGTCTATTGAAGAGGGTCCTGGAAAATTAAAATGCTATTGAAGAGGGCCCTGGAAATTAAAATTTTGTATTGAATAAGGGCCCTGGAAATTTAAATTTCTATTGAACATGCCCAGTATAATTTACATTTATATTGAACGTTACCTGGAAATTAAAATTTCTATGCGCACAACATCACGATGCATGCTAACTACTACCCCACTATACTACACATAACAATCCTCAACACACACACACATTCTTCATATCACACTCGCGCGAAGACAAACATACAACCGAAATCAACTTTAAGATTGGAGACCCCATTAACATTAAGCGACATCTAGCGCGCAACCACCTTTCAACACATCCATACATACCACACCTGAACAGAATCGGATCCCCCCGCGCAAAAACACAAAGAAACCAGACAACCTTCTTACCGCAATCACAAGCGCTCCCAGCGCGAGTAACTGAAGAACATACAACATTACTACACCTCTTTTACTATTCCCATTCGTGCACATAACATTCTTCCATGACCAGCTTGACGCGCTGCGCCTAACAGACAACAACACACACACACTTTCTCGACACCTAATAACTCACACCTACATACAGTAGCACAATTCTACATAGAGAACACCAGGATATTCACTACCAATTTCATCCCAACCAAAACACTTCAGCAATCAACTGCAGCTCAGCGAACCGTAGCCGTAATACAACAACCGAACAGCAATCGACCACTAGACTCAAGCTGCTTACCCACAGACTGAATAAACACAGCCCCTCTCTAAATTCCCTAATATGAAAGCGCAGGCCGATCGAACCTCGAGTCGCGCACATCACATCACATAGGCACAGATAGATAACCCAAAGATCTAGATCTCCCACTGTGATCTAATGTCCATACACTCAAAAAATCTCATACTCAAATCACACAAAACCACACCCACGCCCCCCAACAACTAACTACTCTTACAAACATATCACACAAATCAACTCACCAACACATAAAGAGGAACACACTCTGATGTACACCACGATAATTTTCTCTTTATTAACTCTTGAGAACAATAGCGACAGACAAACTAAAAAGACAATTGACGAGTATATCTCTTTCACATACCTAGAGTCATCATCTATAGGTCTATCATGCTAGAACACATTATGACGAACAAGACTAGAGCCATGAATCCCGCGAGCCCTAATAAGCAATCTCGCAACAGTCTGAGTCCTCTGATATCAAATTGTCCTACTAAGTGTGATTTGTAATAGAACAACACCCAAGTCAACATGGCAAGCTAATACATCCGCGGCAAGAGGCTTACAGATAAACTATGAACATGAGCGGCTACTAGAGCCGAAAAATTCTTCATCCGGTTCACCCATACTTATGACTTCCGCGAGGGATGTGGGGTGAGCAATGGCATCCCAGGAAAAAACACACTTTTCACTGATAGATGCCGGTGTCAGCAATATCTGGTCGCTGTCCCTGTCAGGTCAGCTGGAGAGTTTGAACCTTCACGGCAACTACATTCGTCACATCAGCAACCTCTCTCACCTGGTGAATTTGGCGCACCTGGATTTGTCGGCCAATCAGATCGGTGTGATTGATGGCCTGGAGAAGCTGGCATCCCTGAAGACTCTGAATTTGTCATGTAATCTGATAGCTTCAGTTTCAGGGCTCGGTGGCTTGAGGTAAGGAATCAATCAGATACAGTAAGAGCTTGACATCAGCAGTTCTATTTGTGTTATGTACCCTTAGCTTATTATAGCCATTGGGGAACCAATTCAGTTTTATGTCTTATTTACCCCTATCTTATTACTGTATTGCCATTGGGGAACCAATTCAGTTCTCTTAGTGTTATTTACCCTAACCTTATTAATGTCACTGGGAAACCCATTCACTTAAAGAAAAGTATAATTTCAGATAAGTGATGTTGGGGGTCAAGGGGTGAGAGAACAAACTATATAGCTGCTGCTATACACCCCCCAATGAAAATTTGACTTAACTATTTTTCTCCGGAATTATTTTCCTCATTCTGACGGAATTATCTATTCTGGAAATTTGTCGCGGGCTACCATGCTAACTTAAAATGTTAATAACTTTTTTATTATTTAGCAGATAATGATATATTTGGTATTGAATTAAAGGGAAAAGAATGAAGTTTTCAGGCATCACAGACTCATAACTTTATTTTAATAAAATAATGATTTTGTTTTAGTGAAAATAAAAAATAATAATAAAAAAACACCACATTTGTTTTACAAAACCTCTTTCAAAGTCACAAAAATTTAGATTTTTATCCAAAATGTAATAAAATGGTGTTTTATCTGAACTATATTCATATTTACACCAAACAGAATTAATTTCACATTAAAAAAACAAACAAATAAAAAATTAGAGCTCAATATCCATGGTCACCCATACAGGAAAATAATTGGAAAATTGAAATGTTTACAATGGAACTGGAAGCTATACTGTGTGTTGCAACTAGAAATTATTTAAATTCTATTTAAAATTGCACTTAATTTTAGTGAAAAAGTTTAGCAGCTTTCAAATTAGACTCTACATTGTCTATGTTATTATTTGTAGTAGAAATATTATCAGGTCATCAAAGGCATTTGAGGGGGTGGCGGGGCTTGTTGTTTATCAACAGATGACTTGTCAGTCAACTTCATTGTCAATTTCACTACAACTACTAGTACTAAGCGTATGATTCATCGGAAATTTAAAATTACTATGTAAATCATAATTAAAAAGAATACCTTTTTCTTGTTCATCATCGTAGTATTTAAAATAATAATAGATCGATTACCAGATGCATTGGTTGAATATCCACGTTTGTAAACAAACGTAAAAACGAAAATAAAAACAAGCCTTTCAAACGCTTCTTTTGTGGTGAAAATACATTCAAACAAAGAATTTCCGACTTTTTTATTCAAGGGAAATCATTCTAGATTACATTAAAACTAATTTTCGTTTAATAGTTAAGGAAAGAAACGAAACAATTCAGTTTTAATAAATCAACGCTGGCATCGTTGCTCCGTCAAAAACGTCCTTTTAAAATCAACGATGGTAGCGTTGTTCCGGAGTAAAAGAGTTAACTTGTGGAAATGGAAGACAATTAGCAAACATTCAGTATCTCTTTTGGCAAGGCATGACGGTACTTTTGCTTGCTCTCTCATAAATTAAATGTAAAAGTAAAAAAATAAGTCCCATAACCCGAAGGTCGTAGGGTATCCCTAATGTTTCCATTAGAGCTTACTCGGGGCTTGTTCATACCTGGTTGGGTGCCCCAATTCCCTTCCAGGGGTCAGCGGAAGACTTTCTTAGCGTATCATTTATATTGTGGCTTTGCGTGGGCTCGATCCCACGCCCCTCAGCTTTGTGAGGCGAGCGCACTACTGACTTCGCTACCCAGCGCCAAATTAAATGTAGGCTGAATTAATTAATGATCCGACTATGCCAAGCAGTGGGAGTCCTCCATTTACATAAATATTTAATTTCTCTGATGATGTATTCTAAGCCGTCCTTAACACAGCTACCACTGGCTTACCCCCAGATCCCTTGAGACGCTCAACCTCAGCTACAACCAGATAGAAGATGTTAGTGGGCTCAAATGCTTCTCTGGACCCGCCTATCGTCTGAGCTACTTAGCCCTGCATGGGAACAAGCTGAGGAGCGTCAAAGATGTGACCCAGGCCGTCAGAGAAATTAAGAGTTTACGCCACGTGGTACTCCGTCAGGAGGGGTCAGGGAATCCCCCTGTGTCACATTCAGGGTAAACGGTTTCTTACTTTTCTGTTTGTCACATCATAAGTGATTGATCATTTTAAAATAAATGATTTAGGCTCATTTTCACTTCTTTATTTCTTCATCGCCACCTTTGTAATACTTTTAGTATCTCTTTATAAACAACTTGCTGTGAAAGTTAATGTTATATTTTGATATTGGACAGGATATGAACAAGAATTCTGGTCCGGTCTCCCACAGTTGGAAACGTTAAACGGCCTTGACAAGTCTGGCAAACTGGCCAGAAATCTGGAATCCCTTGCATCCATCCCTGGTTAGTCTTGTTTCATGTGGTTGAAAGATGTTATATATTGGTCAGTTATATTCTTGTCGTGCAAAGGTTAACTTTTCCTGTTACCATGTGTATTCTAAACTTGTAAAGATTATGCTGTTGTGACATGTATTTTTGTTTGTTAGAGATTATGTCCCCTGTTGTGGAGTCTATGCTTGTGTGCTAGAGATTATGTCCCCTGTGGTGGAGTCTATGCTTGTGTGCTAGATATTATGTCCCCTGTTGTGGAGTCTATTCTTGTGTGCTAGAGATTATGTCCCCTGTTGTGGAGTCTATGCTTGTGTGCTAGAGATTATGTCCCCTGTTGTGGAGTCTATTCTTGTGTGCTAGAGATTATGTCCCCTGTTGTGGAGTCTATGCTTGTGTGTTAGAGATTATGTCCCCTGTTGTGGAGTCTATGCTTGTGTGTTAGAGATTATGTCCCCTGTTGTGGAGTCTATGCTTATGTGTTAGAGATTATGTCCCCTGTTGTGGAGTCTATGCTTGTGTGCTAGACATTATATCCCCTGTTGTGGAGTCTATGCTTGTGTGCTAGAGATTATGTCCCCTGTTGTGGAGTCTATGCTTGTGTGCTAGAGATTATGTCCCTTGTTGTGGAGTCTACACTTGACTTTTCTGTGAAAGCCACTTAAGTTTAAAGGTCTTGACTTTCATTTCCCTGACATCTATACAAAGTGTCTTCTACCACAAAACAAAACTGCATTTCTTTTCTCCCCCTGTATTGTATGCCACCCAAAACCAAAGTCATTCATATATTCCTATGTCAGGTCTGGAAGCGTACTTAGACTTCTTGTTGTCCAGTAGCCAAGACCAGCAATCACAGGTAAGACAAATGGCCTGCCAGGACAATATTTGTATGTTTTCCATATGCCCTTTCTTACAAACTTGAATGTCCGGAATGCCAGTCATGTTAGTCAATGATTCTTGCAAGGTGCAAACAATTTTCAGAGGCCAAGCACTGAACTAAATTATTGTTAACTCAAATACCAGTAAATTGTTTTATCTTAATAGCTTTGTTATTTCTTTGAGAGTAATATTATGTTCATTATTTTAACCGTGACTTTATATATCTATAAAAGCTGTACTTTGCTCATGTTACTTATGTTGCATTTCCCTGGAGGAAAAAAATGTATATATCTCTAGCAGTTTTCACAATCTCATACTTTAAACATGGCAATTACATTCCCATGCATATCTGCGATATGGTAATTTCAATGTTCATCTGGTTCACTGCTGGATAATTTTATGGAATGAATGGAGTTGGATGGTTTGGGCAAAGTCCAGTGTGAAAGTTTGAGTAATATATTTTATAAAACCTCTTCAAGTTCAAGAGCTGTTCAGTCTATGATGGACAAACGCCCATGTCTGGAATTTGTATATGATGTTGTGTATGTAACTATATTTAGGAAGATTGAGCGTGCAATGTCTTTACTCAAGTTGTTTGAAATGATTGTAAAACGCGGTGAGCCCAAGTGTAAGCCAGGGTACTGTGCTATTTAAGAGTACAAAATAAATAAATAAATCAGAAAGAAAAAGCATCTTATCCATAAATTCATTTTCCTATTTACTTTATACATATTTTTGTATCCTCAGTCCCAGGAATCTGGTTCCTCCATGCCAGTGTTGACCACACCTAAAATTGACGCGGTCATCGAACAGTTCAAACAAAAATTGGCCCAGACTCAGGATTCCAGCTCCACAACCGGTCACTCACCGGTCGACTCATTCAGTCCAATGTCACATTCTAGTCAACGGATGAAGGGAAAGGTTTGTAGCTTGTCACGAATTAGATGTAGCTTGTCACCAGTTAGATGTACCTTACAAATGTGACACTGAGATGTAATTACGTGAATATTAGGCCATCAATATATTATATACCTGCAAATCTCATATTATTGTTGATCTTTGACTTGTTTCATACTATTATAATCCAAGAAATAAAAATGGTGTCAAAATTCAATTTTACATGTTTAAAATTGTATTTTATATTTAGCGCTTAATATTTTCATTCATTCTATTTGCATCTACACACCAAGCTTGCTTTTCACCTAGGGAGGATAATGTTACTATAAGACTTTACTGCAGGAAAATATTCAGGAAGTTATTTCCCTTTGAATTAGATTTCATCTGACCAACGCTATTCAAGTCCAACCAGGGACAGGAGACCAGGTTCATATGACAGAGTTGAGACAAGTGAGTTTTTAAAAATTATAAACAAGTACCAATTTCATTGATTTTCCATGCTTAACGCCAACGCTTTTATTTTTGTAGACATGGGAAAATTTATTTTGTTCCCTTTAGAGCTCTGGAATACAAGCGTTTTTTCAAAAATCCTTTTTTTACCCATTTAAAAAAATTATATATACAGGTGAGGGGTGTGCGAGGGAGGACAGGTTGTTGAGAGAGATGTGTGATGTCAGGCCATATGATGTCAGGCCATGTGATGTCAGGCCATGTGATGTCAGGCCATGTGATGTCAGGCCATGTGATGTCAGGCCATGTGATGTCAGGCCATGTGATGTCAGGCCGTGGGATGTCAGGCCGTGGGATGTCAGGCCGTGTGATGTCAGGCCATGTGATGTCAGGCCGTGGGATGTCAGGCCGTGGGATGTCAGGCCGTGGGATGTCAGGCCGTGGGATGTCAGGCTGTGTGATGTCAGGCCGTGTGATGTCAGGCCATGTGATGTCAGGCCATGTGATGTCAGGCCATGTGATGTCAGGCCGTGTGATGCCAGGCCGTGTGATGTCAGGCCGTGTGATGTCAGGCCGTGTGATGTCAGGCCGTGTGATGTCAGGCCGTGTGATGTCAGGCCGTGTGATGTCAGGCCATGTGATGTCAGGCCATGTGATGTCAGGCCGTGTGATGTCAGGCCGTGTGATGTCAGGCCGTGTGATGTCAGGCCGTGTGATGTCAGGCCGTGTGATGTCAGGCCATGTGATGTCAGGCCATGTGATGTCAGGCCATTTTTCAAGGGGAGAGGGGAGGTAATAAATAGAGGTGAACAGAAGGGGTGGGATGTTGGGGGATTTAAAGTTGGGGAAGAAAGGGAAATTGTGTGGGGTATTGAGGTGTGGGAAATTGTGTGGGGTATTGAGGTGTGGGAAATTGTGTGGGGTATTGAGGTGTGGGAAATTGTGTGGGGTATTAAGCTGTGGGAAATTGTGTGGGGTAATGAGGTGTGGGAAATTGTGTGGGGTATTGAGGTGTGGGAAATTGTGGGGGCTATTGAGGGGTGGGAAATTGTGTGGGGTATTGAGGTGTGGGAAATTGTGTGGGGTATTGAGGTGTGGGAAATTGTGTGGGGGATTGAGGTGTGGGAAATTGTGTGGGGTATTAAGCTGTGGGAAATTGTGTGGGGTAATGAGGTGTGGGAAATTGTGTGGGGTATCGAGATGCAAGCAGTCAGACAGGAGAGAGTGAATGGATGTGTAGAAATAAGCAGATTACCTTATTATTGTAGCTTTTTAAATCCTTTATATTAACTCGTAGCGTTTGTCGCAAAAACTTTGGATTGATTTTTAACCCACTTCCTGGTATCCTATCGAGCTAAAATTTTGCAGGCAGACCCGTGGCGACGATAAAAATTATCCATGGAAATTTCACATCCATCGAATGTACTGTAATTAAATGAATGCATTTTTAGATTATCTCTATGTATCTCTATGTAGCATGTTAATGTTTATGCTAGTCTGTCGCGCGTAGCATATTATATTGAACGTACTTTTAGTTATGTCTCATAAATTTATAGATTTATAGTGAAAAACATTGGTTTTTACGTTTTTTAAAATATAAGTACCAGTTTGTATTTGTACTACTATACAGAAGCCTAACTGGGTTTTCCGCGCCCTTGGCTAATTTATATTTGGCAAATGACAAATGGATATTTAAAAAATCCAAAAGGTAGAAAAATACTAAATTTGAATAAATTGAAGGATTACCCCTTGGCGCCCCTGGCAACTGCCCCGATGCCAAGCGGTTGTTACGCCTCAGCTACTATTTGCAATATATATTAAAACTAAGTGATGATTTAATCTTCAAAATAATTATCCAATATCTTCCTGCCCTGAGTCACCAAAACAGGTTTTCTATAGAACCGCACTTTAAATAACAAATGTGCATACAAATATCAGCTCCTATTTAATAATATATGGCAGATAAACTTGACAAAATGTACGGTGCACAGTCTAAAACAGTTTTCCATTTAAAATAAGAACCTGGGTTGATAAAGGAAACCAGAGAGTGAATAGGAATTCTGAAATCTAATTCAGTGCTTCTCAAACTTTTTAGTATTGCGGACCGGCAGGAATTTTTTCCCATTGCACCAGGGACCGGTGAACTATTTTCCCTGTACTGATGTAGTAGCGAAATGTCCTTTCTTGGTAATTTCTGCGGACCGGCATTGGATGGCCCACGGACCGGCACCGGTCCGCGGACCACCACTTTGAGAAGCACTGATCTAATGAAATGGTGCAGGTGCAGATAATGTATCTGTACGAGCATGCACCCTGATGGAAATAATAATAATAATAAAACATAATTTAAAAAAAACCTTTGGCTTCTGAACTACTTTATCCTGGGGTTTCTGCCACACATGGCGGATGCCTAGTTTGCCGGCCCTCCCCTTCTATAAAAAATAGTTATGTTACAAATGAAAAATTAAAGGTTTTTCCTTTCTTTAGCTAAAATTGAAGTTTTCCACTTTTCGTCATTGGCAAAGTCTTTTTTAATGTCAATGTCAATATCAAATGGTATTAGTTATTTCATGATTTCACTGAATTTATCAGTTTTGCCAATCTTAGTGCATTCACCGTTGAAGGTAAATAACTTTTTGATTCAGAATATATCATGGTGGTTGAGAAAATGATGCAACCAGAAAGTAATATTCTTTGTAGCAATACCAGTACATTGAATGTAAGCTATAGTTTGACAGATTTTAAAAATGAATTGTTTAATTTTAGTCATTTATATGAATTAAAAGTGTATGTTACCCAGTGCTAACTTGGTAATCACATTGGGCTCCAATCTTGTTATTTTCATTGTGACTGGTTTGGGATAGTAACAAAAGAAGGGAAAGAAGAAAAGGGCCATTAGTTATTTTTTTTAATATTTATTTTACAGTCCTAAGGGTTAAAATACGACCATATTATATTGTGGTGCTGTTAAACACACATTTTTCATTTTAATGATTCCACATAGACTAATTCATCTCATGGTGTGGTAGTTTTTTTCTTCTTCCCATCTTAGTATTTAAACACTTAGTGATTCCAGAATGCTAAACTGACAGTGGACAGAAGATGGATTATCTGCCAGGGGACAATTAATGGATTATCTGCCGAGGGACAAATAATGGATTATCTGCCTGGGGACAAATAATTGATTATCTGCCAGTGCACAAATAATGGATTATCTGCCAGGGGACACATAATTGATTATCTGACAGGGGACAAATAATGGATTATCTGCCAGTGGACATAAAATGGATTATCTGCCAGTGGACATAAAATGGATTATCTGCCAGGCGACAAATAATTTGATTATCTGCCAGGGGAGAAATAATATATTATCTTCCAGGGGATAAATAATGGATTATCTGCCAGGGGACAAATAATGGATTATCTGTCAGGTGACACATAATGGATTATCTGCCATGGGACAAATAATGGATTATCTGCCAGGTGACACATAATGGATTATCTGCCAGGTGACACAATGGATTATCTGCCCGGGGACAAATATTGGATTATCTGCCAGGTGACACATAATGGATTATCTGCCCGGGGACTAATGAAGAGGAGAAAAGATGAATTGCTGTCAGGGGACAAAGGATGGACTAATTGTCAGTGGAAAAATGGGGAAAAAAAGTGGAGGGGGTTGATGAGAGAGAAAGTGGCATCTGCGAGAGGATGAGAGGAAATGATAAGTAGTGTCGGGGAAGTGTTAGAGAGCACATGGTGGGTGGGGTGGAAGAACATGTAAAGAAAAGTTGGAAAGCTAATTAAAGTGACTCCCATAATTGGGGTAGAGGGTTGGGGGAAAATTTGAACACCAATATTAAAGACAGTGCCATGTCAAAGCAGGGCTTATAGAGTAGTTTATTCAGGTATTTGTTTGGTCTAATTTACATTCTTTCATCTCCATAGATCAAGTGTGGAACAAATATTTGATTCTATTGTTGTCTTGTGAAACGTTCAAGTGATTAATTTGTTTTCACCACTGATACAGTTTATCATTTAAAAAAATGTTTTCTTAATTAATTATATTAAAACGACCCTCTCCCCTGAACATCGAAACAAACAAACAAACACAAACATGCAGAAGAAGAAAAAAAAGATTACAACAATAGATCCAAAATATTTTAAACATCTGTTAAACAAATTAACAATGAACATTTGATAACACTAGCACTTACAATAATTGGTTTATTTACATAAAATCACATGGTTTTTAACTTATAAACTTAGTTTTACAATTTTTTGAAAAAGGTTTTTGAACTGGGGGATTCTTTCCTGAAGATTTTTGAGATCTTCAAAAGACAATAAATTTAGTTTTTGGTTTAAACATAAAGTGATGTGTAGTTACAGGTTTAAACATAGAGTGTTGTGTAGTTACAGGTTTAAACATACAGTGATGTGTAGTTACAGGTTTAAACATAGAGTGTTGTGTAGTTACAGGTTTAAACATACAGTGTTGTGTAGTTACAGGTTTAAACATAGAGTGTTTTGTAGTTAAAGGTTTAAACATACAGTGGTGTGTAGTTACAGGTTTAAACATACAGTGATGTGTAGTTAAAGGTTTAAACATACAGTGATGTGTAGTTACAGGTTTAAACATACAGTGATGTGTAGTTACAGGTTTAAACATACGTGATGTGTAGTTACAAGTTTAAACATACAGTGATGTGTAGTTACAGGTTTAAACATACAGTGATGTGTAGTTAAAGGTTTAAACATCGGTGATGTGTAGTTACAGGTTTAAACATACAGTGATGTGTAGTTACAGTTTTAAACATCGGTGATGTGTAGTTACAGGTTTAAACATACAGTGATGTGTAGTTACAGGTTTAAACATACAGTGATGTGTAGTTACAGGTTTAAACATACAGTGATGTGTAGTTAAAGGTTTAAACATACAGTGTTGTGTAGTTAGATCATAAATCCATAAAGGATAACTTGTTGATCTGTAAGATTGTTTGTCTTGGTTTGTCTGCTATTTCAACTGGCCTAATGGTTTGTCTAGTGCAGTGGTTCCCAACATTTTTTGGGTGGCGACACCCTTTTTATAAAAGCCATGTGACCCGCGACCCCCATGAAATTTAAATAAGTCATTTTCAATAAAGTTTTTAAAAATAGAGCAAATTTTCATTATAGTGAATATTTTTAGTTGACAGTTGGAGACCCCCAGAAAACCCGTCGCAACCCACCCAGAGGAGGGTCGCTAGCCACAGGTTGGGAACCGCTGGTTTGATTGACCTATTTTTTCACCGCCCCATTGTTTTGATTTGTCCTCACTAATGGTTTGGTTTGTCTGGCCTAATGGTTTGGTTTGTCTGCCCTAATGGTTTGATTTGTCTGCCCTAATGGTTTGGTTTGTCTGCCCTAATGGTTTGGTTTGTCCGCCCTAATGGTTTGATTTGTCCGCCCTAATGTTTTTGTTTGTCTGCCCTAATGGTTTGGTTTGTCTGCCCTAATGGTTTGGTTTGTCCGCCCTAATGTTTTTGTTTGTCTGCCCTAATGGCTTGGTTTGTCCGCCCTAATGGTTTGATTTGTCCACCCTAATGTTTTGTTTTGTCTGCCCTAATGGTTTTGTTTGTCTGACCTAATGGTTTGGTTTGTCTGCGCTAATGGTTTGATTTGTCTGCCCTAATATTTTGTTTTGTCTGCCCTAATGGTTTGTCTTCCCTAATGGTTTGTCTGCCGTAATGGTTTGGTTTGTCTGCTCTAATGGTTTGATCTGTCTGCCCTAATGGTTTCGTTTGTCTGACCTAATGGTTTGATTTGTCTGGCCTAATGGTTTGATTTGTCTGACCTAATGGTTTGATTTGCTTGGCCTGGTGCTTTCCCAAACATTTGAAATCTATTCAGTTGTGATAACTGATATGGGCAGAGTTTGAAAAGTTTTAGTAATGGCATCAACACTCAGCTTGAGAAATATTGCGCCTTCCTTGCAAGGTGTTCAGTGTGTGCTTTCACATTTTTTTTGGATATTATTAGGATATTGTTTCACTAGGAAAAAAAAATGTATGGCCACAGATATGGCAAATAAAAATTTGTGATGTTACAAATGCTTCATTTAGGCGCCCTTTCACAAAACAATATCTCTTGAAGATGTGGGGCTAGCACGGTTATGTTGTATATCTTCCCATTAACTTAGATTTACAACCTATCTTGTCCCTAGCTTGTTCCCGTGACTTTAATAAAATAATAATTTTGTTTTTCTCCTGAGTGTTAATCTCCCTCTTCAGTATGGGCCATTTAAGTTGTGATAAAACTGTGATAGTTCTATAAGCCAGTATGTCAACAAAACTGATTTGATTCTTGTATATTTATCTACGTTAGTTGTGATAAAACTATCACAAAACAAAACTGATTTGATTCTTTTCCCCTCACGACTAGCCTCATCCAGTCCCACCAGCTCGTGGCATGACGTTCAGGATAAACCAAGTCAGCCAACATCTAAAGACAAAGTCGCCAAAGCCAAAAAACCTGTAACAAAGAGGCAAGGAACAAAAGGTGCACCTGGGAAGTACTCTGATGCCAGGTAAAGACATTTGTACTTTTGGCTTTATTTACAGGGGCAACGTCCGTCTGTCTACCTGGAAATGATTACCAGGGAACAGAGCTGGTCTCCCATGGGGCCCAGGGCCCCGAAATCGGAAATGAATTTATTTTAATGGCAGGGGGCGGGGCACAGAACCGAAATGTGGCGGGTGGGGGGTGGGGGTGGAAGATGGTCCTAAAATTGACCTGACGGCTCTGCCTCTGCATGCGCCTTCCTATGTAAGTTTATACCATTTATCTTGCCATTGTATTTACCATTACCATGTCTTTGTTCACATGTTGATGTGTTTACTTCGGTATGGGGGATTTACCTCTGTATGCGGGTTTTTTGTTTTACCATCGTGTATTTTGTTTACCTCTGTTAGTGTATACTTCTCTTGACCAGAATATGTGTTTACCGCCTGGTAGAATAAAACAGAAATAAGACTCAACAATTCAGTTGGCGTGGGATATTCCACGTTCGTGTTGAAGGCCCTAAATTACTATTGCTGGGCCTACAGCACATCACTCAATCAATGTCAATCTTGAACTATTTGAAGGTCCTAAATTACTATTGCTGGGCCTACAGCACATCACTCAATCAATGTCAATCTTGAACTATTTGAAGGTCCTAAATTACTATTGCTGGGCCTACAGCACATCACTCAATCAATGTCAATCTTGAACTATTTGAAGGTCCTAAATTACTATTGCTGGGCCTACAGCACATCACTCAATCAATGTCAATCTTGAACTATTTGAAGGGCCTAAACTACTAGTGCTGGGCCTACAGCACATCACTCAATCAATGTCAATCTTGAACTATTTGAAGGGCCTAAACTACTAGTGCTGGGCCTACAGCACATCACTCAATCAATGTCAATCTTGAACTATTTGAAGGGCCTAAACTACTAGTGCTGGGCCTACAGCACATCACTCAATCAATGTCAATCTTGAACTATTTGAAGGGCCTAAACTACTAGTGCTGGGCCTACAGCACATCACTCAATCAATGTCAATCTTGAACTATTTGAAGGGCCTAAACTACTAGTGCTGGGCCTACAGCACATTACTCAATCAATGTCAATCTTGAACTATTTGAAGGGCCTAAACTACTAGTGCTGGGCCTACAGCACATTACTCAATCAATGTCCAGGGAGCACTACCGTGCATGTAAACCTCCCCACCTTTACTTTCTACTTAACACAGTTTTTCTCTCACTGGGTTCTCACAAATTGTTTGCTGTCTAGAATCAGATCTTATACATTGACCTGAACTCACACGGTGCTGCTCAGGTCCGAGTTGTCACTGACCTTGGTTTCTTCGCTGGCGGTCTCCACCAGCCGAGTGCACGTGTCCTTAACACTGTCCCCACTGGAGCCGCCGCCGGAGACCCCGTCCAACTTGCACTCTCTCCTCTGGTGACACGGGTGTCCGCGAGGGACGAGTGGTGTCAATGACGCGCCCCCGTGCCGGCTGTGTCTGCGAGGCTTACGGCGGCAGCAGTAGCAGCAGAGGTGGCGCAGGCAGCGCCGAAACTTGTTGCCGAAGATGCTGTAGACGAGGAAGTTGGTGGCCGAGTTGAGCAGCGTGCACGTCTCCCCCAGGGCACTGATGACAGCGCACGTCATTGGGCAAGCGGCGCGGTCTCCGTGGGGCTGACCCACGGGCTCGTCTGGGTACAGGATGAGCTCCAGGGCCGCGAGGAGCTGACACAGGCAGAAGATTCCGGTCAGCGTGATGATCATGGCCGTCAGCCTCGTTTGGGACTCGCCACGTGACCTCCCCAGACGAAAGACCCGCCGCCCGCGCGTGCACACCCGCTGAATCATCTTGAGGTTCAAGGCGACGATGAGGCCCACGGGGACGATGAAATGGACCACGCTGTTGAAATAGACCAGGTACACGACCTGGAAGAAAAAACTCCGCCCGAACTCGGACCGGGTCACGCTGTGGTCAGTGAAAGCCAGCGAGCTGTCCACCTCTTCCGTGTACTCCAGGTACCTAGGCACGTTGTAGACTATTGACCACAGGATCACCGCGGCCGAGGCGAGCCCCGCTCTGCTTTTAGTGCAGATGTTCTTAGCTTTGAGGGGCAGCAGCACCACCATGGCCCTCTCCAGCGTCACAACCACGGCCATGTAGATGGTGCCGGTGTGAGCCACATGGACCAGCCCGTAGCAGTATTTGAAGAGAGCCTCGCGGACCCACAGGTAGTCTTCGCAGACGTTGTTGGCCATGAAGACCAGCGGCAAGCTCTGGAGGAGGCAGTGGAGGGCGAGGAAGAGGTTGTCCAACACGGCCATGACCACGAGGAGTAGGGAGGTGGAGTTCCTCATGACCGGAAACAGCAGCACGATCGCCGCCGTGGTGTTCCCGACCAGGCCGACAAGGGAGATGAAGGAGCCGCCCACCCCGTTGATGTAGTACCAGATCATCTCGCGGAGCAGCGCGTTTTGGTCGTAGGCGGTGGGGTCGGGCACGGCGTCCTCCTGGCCGCCGTCGACCCAACTGCTGTTGTCGGAACCAGTGGAAAGGCCTCTGTCCCAGTCTGCGCCGTAGCTCATGCTGATGGCCCGATGGACATTTGAGGTGTTGCGACTACAGGACAGAAGCCGAAGAGTGGATTCGTACGTGGACAGTTCTTCCATCTGGGCGCGTGATCTGTGTTATATCGCTGCGCTCTGGCTGGCTTGAAAATTACGCCATTTTGTAATTTTATGAAATACCCTCGTCTTTAGAAGAAGTAAATAAGTTTTATTGACGCCCATCACTTGAGTCACCAACTTAGGACTGTACCACCAGAGGTTTGGCTGTTGAAAACTGCCTGAGATCTGCAAGGTGGTTTATTTTTGGAGTTTAGCGCGTCGTTTCCTTGCCGTCAAATTAAAGGAAATTGAAAACATTGTTCTGTAGAGAAGACACAAAAGTGGAAGTGAACATAACGAAACATACAATGCCTTAATAACATACATTCTCTATGTTTCCGTCTAAACATTGACTCTCAGATCACTGTTTATCATCCCAATTTCCATTTTGCTCCGGAGCAATGAGAAATCGTATATAGTGATAAAAAAAGGATACTAGATGATATTAACTATGATTAGCCCGTGCAATCACATGTCCAGGTCTTGGAGTTAATTTAGAAATAGAAAAAAATGTTTTTTGAACTTGTAAAAAAAAATCCGTTCCTCATTAAGTGAACAACAAGTCTCTTTTCAATAGTTAAATTTATTAAAATAAAGTTATTCCTCTTTCCCTTATTTCGTCTTCTGTCCCAACCAATCAAATCTCAGCATTCCCCAAACCTATGACTGACACTAGTGTTGTTGGGTTGGGTTGATAATTGTGGGGTTAGGTTGATGATTGTGGGGGTTAGGTTGATGATTGTGGGGGTTGGGTTGATGATTGTGGGGTTGGGTTGATGATTGTGGGGTTAGGTTGATGATTGTGGGGTTGGGTTGATGATTGTGGGGTTGCGTTGATGATTGTGGGGTTAGGTTGATGATTGTGGGGTTAGGTTGATGATTGTGGGGTTGGGTTGATGTTAATGGAGTTAGATTCATGATTGTGATGTAGCCTACCTTTAAGAAAACAAACAAACAACGTTACTTTACCAATATATTTACCTAATATATCAACAACTTGCATTAAGTTTAAACATTTGGTAACAAGTATATGCATATTATTTGTACTCACCGCTATTCAATTGGCGCCAATTGAATCATGCATTCTGTGATAGCATAGCTCGAGCCGTTGTTCTACATTCTAGCTACTGAATTTTCCCGACAGCTAATATACACCAACACATTGGAAGATCAGTTCATTTTCACTTGAACATGGCTCTAGCCAGTTAACACTCCGCCAGCTTTTGAACTTGAAATAAAACAGTTCTTTCTATAAAACATGCATCACAGAGCTAGGCCGTGCGTCACAGAGCAAGGCCGTGCATCACAGAGCAAGGCCGTGCGTCACAGAGCAAGGCCGTGCATTACAGAGCTACACCGTGCGTCAAATTTGTCCTACAGAATGTTCCCGAGTTATAGTTACGGAAACTTTCGAATCATCGATTTATTATTTATAACCGAGACTGGTAAACTATTCTTTTTGTTTTTGTTTTCTTGTTGTTGGTTTTCCTTATCAATGAATATTTTCACTCGCGTCTCGTTCTTGTCCCGTCGTTCATCACCTAAAGCACTCGACTCCTGACGGAATAAAACTCAAAGAGTCTCGTCCCGGATCAAAGTACGGACATAAGCAATCACCAGCATGCCAGACCACACAGCACGTGTCCACTACCTGCAACCAGCGTCAACGCTCTTGTAGTCTCAACGTCTCAGGTGTGTCTGCTTCCCCGACGGCATCTGTGACGTCAGGGATCGCGTAATTTCGCATTCCCGCGGAGCTTGCTGAAATACTTCGCCATAAAAAAAAATAATAAAAAAAAATAACCGAACCCCCCTCCCCTCCTGGCGATTTTTTGCCGAGAAGAAATGACAAAGAAAGTAAAGTTGTTGGTGGTGGTGGGGGGGGGTCTTGATTAAGTCGTTCTCTTGGGCACTCCCTTGCCGTACCCGGTGACTTGAAAACTATATAAAAATGTATATACCTCAGAGATTCTCACATCGTCCAACTCAGTGCAGAAATCGCAGACCTATTTGTGCACAGTTCCAAATTTATATATATAAAAAAAAATGGCGGTTAAAAAAAAAGTGCTTCCCCCCACCCAGTCCCAACTTCGCGATACCTTGGCACCCGTTTGGGAATTCTTGGTTATCATGTTTTAAAGCCCTGCATTGTCAGCACTGCTCTAAAGCACTGCATTGTCAGCACTGCTCTAAAGCCCTGCATTGTCAGCACTGCTCTAAAGCCCTGCATTGTCAGCACTGCTCCAAAGCCCTGCATTGTCAGCACTGCTTTAAAGCCTTGCATTGTCAGCACTGCTCTAAAGCCCTGCACTGCCAGCACTGCTCTAAAGCCCTGCACTGTCTGTCATTCTCTAAAGCCCTGCATTGTCAGCACTGCTCTAAAGCCCTGGATTGTCAGCACTGCTCTAAACCCATGCAGTGTCAGCACGTCTCTAAACCCATGCATTGTCAGCACTGCTCTAAAACCATGCACTGCCAGCACTGCTATAAAGCCCTGCACTGTCTGTCATGCTCTAAACCCATGCATTGTCAGCACTTCTTTAAAGCCCTGCATTGTCAGCACTGCTCTAAAGCCCTGCACTGTCAGCACTGCTCTAAACCCCTGCACGATCAGCACTGCTCTAACGCCCTGCACTGTCTGTCATGCTCTAAACCCATGCATTGTCAGCACTGCTCTAAAGCCATGCATTGTCAGCACTGCTCTAAAGCCCTGCACTGTCAGCACTGCTCTAAAGCCATGCATTGTCAGCACTGCTCTAAAGCCCTGCACTGTCAGCACTGCTCTAAACCCATGCATTGTCAGCACTGCTCTAAAGCCATGCATTGTCAGCACTGCTCTAAAGCCATGCATTGTCAGCACTGCTCTAAAGCCCTGCACTGTCAGCACTGCTCTAAACCCCTGCACGATCAGCACTGCTCTAACGCCCTGCACTGTCTGTCATGCTCTAAACCCATGCATTGTCAGCACTGCTCTAAAGCCCTGCACTGTCAGCACTGCTCTAAACCCCTGCACGATCAGCACTGCTCTAACGCCCTGCACTGTCTGTCATGATCTAAAGCCCTGCATTGTCAGCACTGCTCTAAAGCCCTGCATTGTCAGCACTGCTCTAAACCCATGCATTGTCAGCACTGCTCTATAGCCATGCACTGCCAGCACTGCTCTAAAGCCCTGCACTGTCTGTCATGCTCTAAAGCCCTGCATTGTTAGCACTGCTCTAAACCCATGCATTGTCAGCACTGCTCTAAAGCCCTGGATTGCCAGCACGTTTCTAAACCCCTGCATTGTCAGCACTGCTCTAAACCCCTGCATTGTCAGCACTGCTCTAAACCCCTGCACGATCAGCACTGCTCTAACGCCCTGCACTGTCTGTCATGATCTAAAGCCCTGCATTGTCAGCACTGCTCTAAAGCCCTGCATTGTCAGCACTGCTCTAAACCCCTGCACGATCAGCACTGCTCTAACGCCCTGCACTGTCTGTCATGATCTAAAGCCCTGCATTGTCAGCACTGCTCTAAAGCCCTGCATTGTCAGCACTGCTCTAAACCCATGCATTGTCAGCACTGCTCTATAGCCATGCACTGCCAGCACTGCTCTAAAGCCCTGCACTGTCTGTCATGCTCTAAAGCCCTGCATTGTTAGCACTGCTCTAAACCCATGCATTGTCAGCACTGCTCTAAAGCCCTGCATTGCCAGCACGTTTCTAAACCCCTGCATTGTCAGCACTGCTCTAAACCCCTGCATTGTCAGCACGTCTCTAAACCCATGCATTGTCAGCACTGCTCTAAAGCCCTGCATTGCCAGCACTGCTCTAGAGCCTTCCATAATCAGCCCTGCTGTATCGCAGCACTTAACATAAATGATTGGAGAATGTTTGCTATTGACCTCTCTGTCCTCCTTTAATATCTGCGGAATGCTGGAAAATCTGGGTATTTATTTATTTATTTTTCTTTTCTTTCACGTGATCTGATGGACAATGAAGGTCAGAATTTCAAACAATTATTTAATGTTTGCCTCCAATGAGATTAACTCACTAACGTAATTACATTTTTCACAATATCGTTATTTGCCAATCAAGGGGTAATATCGTTATTTGCCAATCAAGGGGTAATATCGTTATTTGCCAATCAAGGGGTAATATCGTTATTTGCCAATCAAGGGGTAATATCGTTATTTGCCAATCAAGGGGTAATATCGTTATTTGCCAATCAAGGGGTAATATCGTTATTTGCCAATCAAGGGGTAATATCGTTATTTGCCAATCAAGGGGTAATATCGTTATTTGCCAATCAAGGGGTAATATCGTTATTTGCCAATCAAGGGGTAATATCGTTATTTGCCAATCAAGGGGTAATATCGTTATTTGCCAATCAAGGGGTAATATCGTTATTTGCCAATCAAGGGGTAATATCGTTATTTGCCAATCAAGGGGTAATATCGTTATTTGCCAATCAAGGGGTAATATCTGTTCATGTTGTTGTTAATTTTGTCTTTTGAGACTCTTTGAAATAGTTAAAATTATTTCTACGTCTTTTAAAATTCCCATTTTTGTCTGGATGTATTTGAGACTCCCTGTAATAAAGCTGTTTTCTACTTTTCATCTTTCAAGACTGTTTTGTTTTTGTTATCAAACAATTATCCCTTGAAAGGTGACACACGTAAAGTATTTCTGCTATATCTGCTAGGAAGGGTTTGTGAGTTTTAAGACTGAGATGAATACATGGAATGGGCGTGTTACCATATCTCCCTGATATACTCATGGGTCATGTAGGCACTTTGGTGGATTTTTATTATCTCTCTATATGTTTAACATGTCTTTTTATTAAGACTACATCGCTTTGCATTGGGACTCCCTGCAGTAGATATATCTTCTTCATTGCCCCAGGTTGAGACTCGCTGAAGTAGATCTATTTTCTTCATTGCCCCAGGCTGAGACTCCCTTAAGTATATCTATCTCCTATATTGCCCTAGGTTGAGACTCCCTTAAGTATATCTATCTCCTATATTGCCCTAGGTTGAGACTCCCTTAAGTATATCTATCTCCCATATTACCCTAGGTTGAGACTCCCTTAAGTATATCTATCTCCCATATTACCCTAGGTTGAGACTCCCTTAAGTATATCTATCTCCTATATTGCCCTAGGTTGAGACTCCCTTAAGTATATCTATCTCCCATATTACCCTAGGTTGAGACTCCCTTAAGTATATCTATCTCCTATATTGCCCTAGGTTGAGACTCCCTTAAGTATATCTATCTCCTATATTGCCCTAGGTTGAGACTCCCTTAAGTATATATATCTCCTATATTGCCCTAGGTTGAGACTCCCTTAAGTATATCTATCTCCTACATTGCCCCAGGATGAGACTCACCGAAGTACAGCTATCTCCTACATTGCCCCATTTTGAGACTCCCTGAAGTACTGCTCTCTCCTTCATTGCCCCAGGTTGAGACTCACCGAAGTACAGCTATCTCCTATATTGCCCTAGGTTGAGACTCCCTTAAGTATATCTATCTCCTACATTGCCCCATTTTGAGACTCCCCTGAAGTACTGCTCTCTCCTTCATTGCCCCAGGATGAGACTCACCGAAGTACAGCTTTCTCCTACATTGCCCCATTTTGGGACTCCCTGAAGTACTGCTCTCTCCTTTATTGCCCCAGGTTGAGACTCACCGAAGTACAGCTATCTCCTACATTGCTGTCTAGTGTGAAGGAAGGTGAGCAGATGAAAGAGTCGGGTCCCCCGCGGGGCTGGTCGATAAATTACATGTTTAGAATTGTTGAAGCTTCGGCATAGGTTGGAAGTACCTCCAAAAAGAAAAAAATTAGAGGGGCCACTCTTGTAGGACAATCCGTTTTGGAGGGGCCCGACCTCAGGGCAAGGGAGTTAACTGGAAAACTATGGTGTTCGGTTGTTACAAGGTGGACTGAAATTACAGAACTTTGAGATCCGGAGGATATTCAAATATATGAGTGCTCTCTTTATAAATAGAAAACACACTTAGCCATGCTCTTTAAAAATAAAAACCAATAGCAACAAGACATCGGAGGAAGAAATAGTTGTTAAAACTGGAAGAAATATCAAATTATTTCACATTCATTTAGACATCCATTAAAAGCAAACGCTTGTTGAAATGCACTATTTTTAAATCCCTTATATTAACTTCACCGGCGTCTCTCTCTCTCTCTCTCTCTCTCTCTCTGTCTGTCTGTCTTGGGCTCGGCGGGCGGAAAAACAGAAGTCAAAAATGACCCACTTCCCATAATCCGATCAAACTGAAATTTGGCACACGGACCCGTCGAACCTAACAATGCATCGTATCAAAATTTCAGATCGATCGAACGTACCATAATTAAATTAATGCATTTTTAGTTTATCCTTATATGAGGTATGTAATTCAAAATTCACTGTTTGTTATTTTTTTTTAAATTCCAGTTCCACGTGAGTTTGAGTTGACGCCGACCGTCGTGTTGACGACGACCGTCGCGCCGACACCCCCTCACATCCCACCCCCCATTTATTAAAGACAAGGGACATCACTCAGTGTCAGTCTGTAAATGTTTAAAAATAATCACTACTGTTAGTTATGTCTCATTTATAAGGGATTTATAGTCAAAAACTTTGTTTTTACGGGTTTGTTTTATTAAATCCCTTATATTAACTTCACCGCCGTCTCTGTCTCTCTCTCTGTCTCTCTCTCTCTCTCTCTCTCTCTCTCTCTCTCTCTCTCTCTCTCTCTCTCTCTCGCTCTCTCTCTCTCTCTCTCTCTCTCTCTCTCTCTCTCTCTCTCTCTCTCTCTCTCTCCTCTCTCTCTCCTCTCTCTCTCTCTCTCTCTCTCTCTCTCTCTCTCTCTCTCTCTCTCTCTCTCTCTCTCTCTCTCTCTCTCTCTCTCTCTCTCTCTCTCTCTCTCTCTCTCTGTCTGTCTGTCTTGGGCTCGGCGGGCGGAAAAACAGAAGTCAAAAATGACCCTATTTCCCATGATCCGATCAAACTGAAATTTGGCACACGGACCCGTCGAACCTAACAATGCATCGTATCGAAAATTTCAGATCGATCGAACGTACCATAATTAAATTAATGCATTTTTAGTTTATCCTTATATGAGGTATGTAATTCAAAATTCACTGTTTGTTATTGTTTTTTTGCCACGTGAAATTTTGAGCTGACGCATTGAGGCGACCCAACGAAGCGACGGGCGCTTTTGTTTACATTTTACGTGTCACTCTGAGCTCGGTCAAGCGAATCGGTGACCAGACCTTTCCCCTCTCCCCCACCACCCCTCCCCCCCCACCCACCCCCCACCCACCCTCCCCCCACTAGAGTTATGATGCAAAGTTGAGTTAAGACAGATTCAGTCTGTAAATGTTTGAAAATAATCAATACTGTTAGTTATGTCTCATATATAAGGGATTTATAGTCAAAAACTTTGTTTTTACGGGTTTGTTTTATTAAATCCCTTATATCTTCGCGGCCATCTCTGTCTGTCTCTCTCTCATCATCTCTCTCATGGGCTGGCGGGCGGAAAAACAAAAGTCGAAAATGACCCACTTCCCGTGATCCGATCGAACTGAAATTTGGCACACGGACCCGTCTAACCTAACAATGCATCGTATCAAAATTTCAGATCGATCGAACGTACCCTAATTAAATTAATGCATTTTTAGTTTATCCTTATATGAGGTATGTAATTTAAATTCACTGTTTGTTATTGTTTTTTTCCCACGTGAAATTTTGAGCTGACGCATTGAGGCGACCCAACGAAGCGACGGGCGCTTTTGTTTACATTTTACGTGTCACTCTGAGCTCGGTCAAGCGAATCGGTGACCAGACTTTTCCCCTCTCCCCCCCACCCACCCCTCCCCCCACTCACCCCTCCGCCCACTCACCCCCTCCCCCCCACTAGTGTTATGATGCAAAGTTGAGTTAAGACAAATTCAGTCTGTAAATGTTTGAAAATAATCAATACTGTTAGTTATGTCTCATATATAAGGGATTTATAGTCAAAAACTTTGTTTTTACGGGTTTGTTTTTTAAATCCCTTATATTAACTTGCTTTGTAAGTTTAATCGGACCATCCGAACCGACTATTTGTTTATAATTCTTTCACGTGCCAGTTCAGTTCACGCGTTGACGCCGACCGTCGATGTTCACACACCCTACCGTCCCTGCGACCGGTTTTAAAACCAGGGGAGATAATTCTGTTTCAGTCTGTAAATGTCTTGTTTAAACATAATCACGACTTTTAGTTATGTCTCATATATAAGGGATTTATAGTCAAAAACTTTGTTTTTACATCTATTTATTTCCCCTTCAAAGTCTACCCAATTTGCCTGGATTTCACTGTAACAAACACGGGGAGTAATGCGGGATGTCAACTCCACTGTTGTCAGTCCTCGCAGTTGTCGATACTTAATATTTAGATGTCGCACATTCCAGTTAAGTTTCCGGACATTCCAGTTTCTTTGACGGTCATTATAGATTATATGTTTGAGATCCCAGTTAAGTTTTCATACGGCATCCTTAGATGTCGGACATTCCAGTTAGGATGTGTTGGATGTCGGACATCCCAGTTAGGATGTCTTCCATATCGAACATCTCATATAAGATCTTTTGCTTGACACTCTTTGACGCGGAACAACTTATATAAGATCTTTCGCATAGCAGTCTTTGACGCGGAACAACTTATATAAGAGCTTTCGCATAGCAGTCTTGGATGTGGAACATCTCATATAAGATCTTTCGCATAGCAGTCTTGGATGTGGAACATATCATATAAGATCTTTCGCATGGCAGTCTTGGATGTGGAACATCTCAAATAATATCTTTCGCATGGCAGTCTTGGATGTGGCACAACTCATATAAGATCTTTCGCATAGCAGTCTTGGATGTGGAACAACTCATATAAGATCTTTCGCATGGCAGTCTTGGATGTGGAACAACTCATATAAGATCTTTCGCATGGCAGTCTTGGATGTGGAACATCTCATATAAGATCTTTCGCATGGCAGTCTTGGATGTGGAACATCTCATATAATATCTTTCGCATGGCAGTCTTGGATGTCGTCCCAAAAAAACGGTGCCAGAGTAAATGTAGCGTAAGAATCTGTTGATCTTAATGTTGGAGAACATAACAAAGATTCAAGGAAGAGATTTATACTGAGCACCATACACGCTACAAAACCAGCACCACCACCATCATTTACAGGGGAGGCACGAAATTACAATGACGTAAACAAGCCAAGGGAGAGAATAAGGATACAGAATTACAGGCGGAACGCGGGTCTCCTATTAACTCCCTTATCTTTCGATTAAAGTTAATTTCTTATCCATTCTTTGAACAGGTTGCAGCTCTGCGCGTAAGTGCGTCGGCTTGGAAATTCCCTCTCCTCCTTTCTCCTTCTCTTTATTATAATTTTTTTACAAAGTCTTGAAAAATGATAACCTAGAACTTTGTTAATGTTGTTCCAATTTTTGCAGATGCTAATAGAGTACGAGATAGCATTGTCCCCTGGTTTTGGTTTCTCGTCTTTTTTCTCCTTCTCTTTGATCTCAATGGACAACAATCAATGCAGTGGTCGTTGTGGTCATTGTGGTCATTGTGGTTCCCTTTTATGTTGAGGAGGTTCGCGATAATTCTGCGGTATGGGACACTTCGCCGGCAACACGTGACAAATCCCCCTCCCCCCTTGCACCCTTCCTCCCTCAGCTGCCCCAGCACCCCGGACTTTTTTTTTACCCTATGGTTTTTGAGACCTGTAAAGTAGCGAGGCAATTATAGTGAGTTTATTGAGGTTATGAGAGACACGTTTTGGGTTCAGAAATATACATCGAGTAAAAGTTGTTATCTTGGGTTCAGATAAGAGTTGCTATCTTGGGTTCAGATAAGGGTTGTTATCTTGGGTTCAGGTAAGAGTTGTTAACTTGGGTTCAGATAAGGGTTGTTATCTTGGGTTCAGATAAGGGTTGTTATCTTGGGTTCAGGTAAGAGTTGTTTAACTTGGGTTCAGATAAGGGTTGTTATCTTGGGTTCAGATAAGGGTTGTTATCTTGGGTTCAGATAAGAGTTGTTAACTTGGGTTCAGATAAGAGTTGTTATCTTGGGTTCAGATAAGAGTTGTTATCTTGGGTTCAGATAAGAGTTGTTATCTTGGGTTCAGATAAGAGTTGCTATCTTGGGTTCAGATAAGAGTTGTTATCTTGGGTTCAGATAAGAGTTGTTATCTTGGGTTCAGATAAGAGTTGTTATCTTGGGTTCAGATAAGGGTTGTTATCTTGGGTTCAGATAAGAGTTGTTATCTTGGGTTCAGATAAGAGTTGTTATCTTGGGTTCAGGTAAGAGTTGTTATCTTGGGTTCAGATAAGAGTTGTTATCTTGGGTTCAGATAAGAGTTGTTATCTTGGGTTCAGATAAGAGTTGTTATCTTGGGTTCAGATAAGAGTTGTTATCTTGGGTTCAGGTAAGAGTTGTTATCTTGGGTTCAGATAAGAGTTGTTATCTTGGGTTCAGATAAGAGTTGTTATCTTGGGTTCAGATAAGAGTTGTTATCTTGGGTTCAGATAAGAGTTGTCTTGGGTTCAGATAAGGGTTGTTATCTTGGGTTCAGATAAGAGTTGTTATCTTGGGTTCAGATAAGAGTTGTTATCTTGGTTCAGATAAGAGTTGTTATCTTGGGTTCAGATAAGAGTTGTTATCTTGGGTTCAGATAAGAGTTGTTATCTTGGGTTCAGATAAGAGTTGTTATCTTGGGTTCAGATAAGAGTTGTTATCTTGGGTTCAGATAAGAGTTGTTATCTTGGGTTCAGATAAGAGTTGTTATCTTGGGTTCAGATAAGAGTTGTTATCTTGGGTTCAGATAAGAGTTGTTATCTTGGGTTCAGATAAGAGTTGTTATCTTGGGTTCAGATAAGGGTTGTTATCTTGTGTTCAGATAAGGGTTGTTATCTTGGGTTCAGATAAGAGTTGTTATCTTGGGTTCAGATAAGAGTTGTTATCTTGGGTTCAGGTAAGAGTTGTTATCTTGGGTTCAGATAAGAGTTGTTATCTTGGGTTCAGATACGAGTTGTTATCTTGGGTTCAGATAAGAGTTGTTATCTTGGGTTCAGATAAGAGTTGTTATCTTGGGTTCAGATAAGAGTTGTTATCTTGGGTTCAGATAAGAGTTGTTATCTTGGGTTCAGATAAGAGTTGTTATCTTGGGTTCAGATAAGAGTTGTTATCTTGGGTTCAGATAAGAGTTGTTATCTTGGGTTCAGATAAGAGTTGTTATCTTGGGTTCAGTAAGAGATGTTATCTTGGGTTCAGATAAGAGTTGTTATCTTGGGTTCAGATAAGAGTTGTTATCTTGGGTTCAGATAAGAGTTGTTATCTTGGGTTCAGATAAGAGTTGTTATCTTGGGTTCAGATAAGAGTTGTTATCTTGGGTTCAGATAAGGGTTGTTATCTTGGGTTCAGATAAGGGTTGTTATCTTGGGTTCAGATAAGAGTTGTTATCTTGGGTTCAGATAAGAGTTGTTATCTTGGGTTCAGGTAAGAGTTGTTATCTTGGGTTCAGATAAGAGTTGTTATCTTGGGTTCAGATAAGAGTTGTTATCTTGGGTTCAGATAAGAGTTGTTATCTTGGGTTCAGATAAGAGTTGTTATCTTGGGTTCAGATAAGAGTTGTTATCTTGGGTTCAGGTAAGAGTTGTTATCTTGGGTTCAGATAAGAGTTGTTATCTTGGGTTCAGATAAGAGTTGTTATCTTGGGTTCAGATAAGAGTTGTTATCTTGGGTTCAGATAAGGGTTGTTATCTTGGGTTCAGGTAAGAGTTGTTATCTTGGGTTCAGATAAGAGTTGTTATCTTGGGTTCAGATAAGAGTTGTTATCTTGGGTTCAGATAAGAGTTGTTAACTTGGGTTCAGATAAGAGTTGTTATCTTGGGTTCAGATAAGAGTTGTTAACTTGGGTTCAGATAAGAGTTGTTATCTTGGGTTCAGATAAGAGTTGTTATCTTGGGTTCAGATAACGGTTGTTATCTTGGGTTCATATAAGAGTTGTTATCTTGGGTTCATATAAGAGTTGTTATCTTGGGTTCAGATAAGAGTTGTTATCTTGGGTTCAGATAAGAGTTGTTATCTTGGGTTCAGATAAGAGTTGTTATCTTGGGTTCAGATAACGGTTGTTATCTTGGGTTCAGATAAGAGTTGTTATCTTGGGTTCAGATAAGAGTTGTTATCTTGGGTTCATGTAAGAGTTGTTATCTTGGGTTCAGATAAGGGTTGCTATCTTGGGTTCAGATAAGAGTTGTTATCTTGGGTTCAGATAAGAGTTGTTATCTTGGGTTCAGATAAGAGTTGTTATCTTGGGTTCAGATAAGAGTTGTTATCTTGGGTTCAGATAAGAGTTGTTATCTTGGGTTCAGATAAGAGTTGTTATCTTGGGTTCAGATAAGAGTTGTTATCTTGGGTTCAGATAAGAGTTGCTATCTTGGGTTCAGATAAGAGTTGTCTTGGGTTCAGATAAGGGTTGTTATCTTGGGTTCAGGTAAGAGTTGTTATCTTGGGTTCAGATAAGGGTTGTTATCTTGGGTTCAGATAAGGGTTGTTATCTTGGGTTCAGGTAAGAGTTGTTATCTTGGGTTCAGATAAGAGTTGTTATCTTGGGTTCAGAAAAGAGTTGTTATCTTGGGTTCAGATAAGGGTTGTTATCTTGGGTTCAGGTAAGAGTTGTTATCTTGGGTTCAGATAAGGGTTGTTATCTTGGGTTCAGATAAGGGTTGTTATCTTGGGTTCAGATAAGAGTTGTTATCTTGGGTTCAGATAAGAGTTGTTATCTTGGGTTCAGGTAAGAGTTGTTATCTTGGGTTCAGATAAGGGTTGTTATCTTGGGTTCAGGTAAGAGTTGTTATCTTGGGTTCAGATAAGGGTTGTTATCTTGGGTTCAGATAAGGGTTGTTATCTTGGGTTCAGATAAGAGTTGTTATCTTGGGTTCAGATAAGAGTTGTTATCTTGGGTTCAGGTAAGAGTTGTTATCTTGGGTTCAGATAAGGGTTGTTATCTTGGGTTCAGGTAAGAGTTGTTATCTTGGGTTCAGATAAGAGTTGTTATCTTGGGTTCAGGTAAGAGTTGTTATCTTGGGTTCAGATAAGGGTTGTTATCTTGGGTTCAGATAAGGGTTGTTATCTTGGGTTCAGATAAGAGTTGTCTTGGGTTCAGATAAGAGTTGTTATCTTGGGTTCAGGTAAGAGTTGTTATCTTGGGTTCAGATAAGGGTTGTTATCTTGGGTTCAGGTAAGAGTTGTTATCTTGGGTTCAGATAAGAGTTGTTATCTTGGGTTCAGGTAAGAGTTGTTATCTTGGGTTCAGATAAGGGTTGTTATCTTGGGTTCAGGTAAGAGTTGTTATCTTGGGTTCAGATAAGAGTTGTTATCTTGGGTTCAGGTAAGAGTTGTTATCTTGGGTTCAGATAAGAGTTGCCTTGGGTTCAGATAAGGGTTGTTATCTTGGGTTCAGATATACACATCGAGTAAGACTTGTTTCGGTAATGAGATCAATGATTTGTAAATGAGGGAATCGTTGAGGACAGCGAGATAGAAGAGGTCAAGGACGACCAGTAGTGTGTTGTGAGAGGTCAGTGCATGGGGACAATGGGTCGACATGGTGGTGTGGGGTGTTGAAGGTGAATCATTACAGGGGAAGGTGAGCGAGGGTGGTGTAGAAGATAAGCTCAAAATGTCTTAAGGGAACTATGCGTGTGTGTCCTGTTGGTTGCTGGTGACATGGTAGTTGGTACAAGCCTAAGGATATTCGCCTATAGCTTGCCGTGAAACTACACACATTTATAAGGGGGAAAACCTCCTAACTTTACCACAAACAGCGAAGAAATCAGTTCAGGACTTATTTATTTAGAAATTTAGTGAAGTCATGAAAAAAAGATCACCGGCAAATTTAGGACACATGTTCTAAAACTAGGGCTGATATCGATTAATTTAAATTTAATCGTTAACTTTTGAAAAATTATCGATTAATTAATCGATAATTTCGATTAAAGCCAAAAATAGAAATTTATGACGTCATTAAACTGAACATTTCTCACGGACATTGAAAATTAAGAATATTTTGAACTAAATTTTATGACAATGTGTTGATACTTGATCGGATGTTTGTGCTGAACGTGGTATGTCAGTGATGTATTTGATCCTTTAAAAGAGAATTGTTTATGGCAGTGAACACATTTCAGTAAACTTTTTCACCATCTTCGACTTTGCCATCCGCATTTAGCTTAAAAACAAAATTTTTGCTCAACTTTCTAGTTATATGTTTAAATTTAACTGCGCTGATGCTGTCAGCCATTTTTTACCACGCTTTTATTAACTTGCTTTCGTTCCTGTTTGTCCACAATTTTTTAAATCTGCCAACGTAAAATTAAACCACTTCTGATGGTCCTAGAGATCTCAAAATTTTACCACTGATCGATCTTGGATGACAATGCATTGTATCAAAATTTCAGATCAATCGAATGTACCGTTATTAAATTATTGACATTTTTAGTTTATCTAGATATAAGCATATGTATTATTTAGTTGACGTCTGCCGGTCCACATACAATAATAAAATAAATTATAATATTACGCGGGAGAAGTTTGTACGTAACAAATATATAAATTATTATTAATTATTTATAATTAATTATTTATTAATGAAAACTTTTAAAAAATATTATAAATATTTTCTTTAATTGTAATCGAATTTTTATCGATTAAAATAATTTTAATCGATAAAAATTTGTAACGATTAATCGAGAATTAATAGTTAATTTCCGCCGCCCTATCTAAAACCAAAAAATTCGCACGCCATCTCCAACCGCACCTTGTTTTAAAGACTTAAGTATCTACAAAATGAACACAAGAATTTATGTTGGTCTAGATGTGTCTGACCATGCTATCACAACTGACATACATACCACCCACTGCTAACAATGTCAACACTAGAATTTATGTTGGTCCAGAGATGTACACTGACCATGCTATCACAACTGACGCCAATACATGTCACCCACTGCTAATAATTTAAACACTAGAATTTATGTTGGTCCAGAGATGTACACTGACCATGCTACCACAACTGACGCCAATACATATCACCCACTGCTAATAATTTAAACACTAGAATTTATGTTGGTCCAGAGATGTACACTGACCTTGCTACCACAACTGACGCCAATACATATCACCCACTGCTAATAATTTAAACACTAGAATTTATGTTGGTCCAGAGATGTACACTGACCATGCTACCACAACTGACGCCAATACATATCACCCACTGCTAATAATTTAAACACTAGAATTTATGTTGGTCCAGAGATGTACACTGACCATGCTACCACAACTGACGCCAATACATATCACCCACTGCTAACAATTTAAACACTAGAATTTATGTTGGTCCAGAGATGTACACTGACCATGCTACCACAACTGACGCCAATACATATCACCCACTGCTAATAATTTAAACACTAGAATTTATGTTGGTCCAGAGATGTACACTGACCATGCTACCACAACTGACGCCAATACATATCACCCACTGCTAACAATTTAAACACTAGAATTTATGTTGGTCCAGAGATGTACACTGACCATGCTACCACAACTGACGCCAATACATATCACCCACTGCTAATAATTTAAACACTAGAATTTATGTTGGTCCAGAGATGTACACTGACCATGCTACCACAACTGACGCCAATACATATCACCCACTGCTAACAATTTAAACACTAGAATTTATGTTGGTCCAGAGATGTACACTGACCATGCTACCACAACTGACGCCAATACATATCACCCACTGCTAATAATTTAAACACTAGAATTTATGTTGGTCCAGAGATGTACACTGACCATGCTACCACAACTGACGCCAATACATATCACCCACTGCTAACAATTTAAACACTAGAATTTATGTTGGTCCAGAGATGTACACTGACCATGCTATCACAACTGACGCCAATACATATCACCCACTGCTAATAATTTAAACACTAGAATTTATGTTGGTCCAGAGATGTACACTGACCATGCTATCACAACTGACGCCAATACATATCACCCACTGCTAATAATTTAAACACTAGAATTTATGTTGGTCCAGAGATGTACACTGACCATGCTATCACAACTGACGCCAATACATATCACCCACTGCTAATAATTTAAACACTAGAATTTATGTTGGTCCAGAGATGTGCACTGACTATGCTATCACAACTGACGCCAATACATATCACCCACTGCTAATAATTTAAACACTAGAATTTATGTTGGTCCAGAGATGTACACTGACCATGCTACCACAACTGACGCCAATACATATCACCCACTGCTAATAATTTAAACACTAGAATTTATGTTGGTCCAGAGATGTACACTGACCATGCTACCACAACTGACGCCAATACATATCACCCACTGCTAACAATTTAAACACTAGAATTTATGTTGGTCCAGAGATGTACACTGACCATGCTATCACAACTGACGCCAATACATATCACCCACTGCTAATAATTTAAACACTAGAATTTATGTTGGTCCAGAGATGTACACTGACCATGCTATCACAACTGACGCCAATACATATCACCCACTGCTAATAATTTAAACACTAGAATTTATGTTGGTCCAGAGATGTACACTGACCATGCTATCACAACTGACGCCAATACATATCACGCACTGCTAATAATTTAAACACTAGAATTTATGTTGGTCCAGAGATGTGCACTGACTATGCTATCACAACTGACGCCAATACATATCACCCACTGCTAATAATTTAAACACTAGAATTTATGTTGGTCCAGAGATGTACACTGACTATGCTATCACAACTGACGCCAATACATATCACCCACTGCTAATAATTTAAACACTAGAATTTATGTTGGTCCAGAGATGTACACTGACCATGCTATCACAACTGACGCCAATACATATCACCCACTGCTAATAATTTAAACACTAGAATTTATGTTGGTCCAGAGATGTACACTGACCATGCTATCACAACTGACGCCAATACATATCACCCACTGCTAATAATTTAAACACTAGAATTTATGTTGGTCCAGAGATGTGCACTGACTATGCTATCACAACTGACGCCAATACATATCACCCACTGCTAATAATTTAAACACTAGAATTTATGTTGGTCCAGAGATGTACACTGACTATGCTATCACAACTGACGCCAATACATATCACCCACTGCTAATAATTTAAACACTAGAATTTATGTTGGTCCAGAGATGTACACTGACCATGCTATCACAACTGACGCCAATACATATCACCCACTGCTAATAATTTAAACACTAGAATTTATGTTGGTCCAGAGATGTACACTGACCATGCTATCACAACTGACGCCAATACATATCACCCACTGCTAATAATTTAAACACTAGAATTTATGTTGGTCCAGAGATGTGCACTGACTATGCTATCACAACTGACGCCAATACATATCACCCACTGCTAATAATTTAAACACTAGAATTTATGTTGGTCCAGAGATGTACACTGACTATGCTATCACAACTGACGCCAATACATATCACCCACTGCTAATAATTTAAACACTAGAATTTATGTTGGTCCAGAGATATACACTGACCATGCTATCACAACTGACGCCAATACATATCACCCACTGCTAATAATTTAAACACTAGAATTTATGTTGGTCCAGAGATGTACACTGACTATGCTATCACAACTGACGCCAATACATATCACCCACTGCTAATAATTTAAACACTAGAATTTATGTTGGTCCAGAGATGTACACTGACCATGCTATCACAACTGACGCCAATACATATCACCCACTGCTAATAATTTAAACACTAGAATTTATGTTGGTCCAGAGATGTACACTGACTATGCTATCACAACTGACGCCAATACATATCACCCACTGCTAATAATTTAAACACTAGAATTTATGTTGGTCCAGAGATGTACACTGACTATGCTATCACAACTGACATGCTACACTCCTAACAATGTCAAGACGGGGATTCAAGCCCGATTTTGTTTTCATGATTAATAATGTTAAAAATAGCATCCAGATTGGACCTCTATGACCTTCACCGCTATCGTTGTCAACACTGTAGCTTTCAGATGGAGACTCTTGTTAAAGAAATGACCGCGACTTCACGCCCCAGGGAGCTAACGGCCCGTACCTCTGGGGCCCACTTAACCTCGGCCATTGCTTGATTTGTGGAGTCTTAATTAGCACGACTTGTCCCCCGGGCAATGGGTTGACACAAACAAGCATACGTGATGTTGTTGCACAGGGGTGTGGATGTAGTCGTTGTGGTGGTGAGAGGGCGTCAGTGTCGGTGGTGTGGCCAGTCAATGTCGGTGGTGTGGCCAGTCAATGTCGGTGGTGTGGCCAGTCAATGTCGGTGTGGGCAATGTCGGTGGGGGCCAGTCAATGTCGGTGGTGTGACCAGTCAATGTCGGTGGTGTGACCAGTCAATGTCGGTGGTGTGGCAAGTCAATGTTGGTGGTGTGGCCAGTCAATGTCGGTGGTGTGGCCAGTCAATGTCGGTGGTGTGGCCAGTCAATGTCGGTGGTGTGGCCAGTCAATGTCGGTGGTGTGGCCAGTCAATGTCGGTGGTGTGGTCAGTCAATGTCGGTGGTGTGGCCAGTCAATGTCGGTGGTGTGGCCAGTCAATTTTTACCTTTGGAAGCAGTTCAAGGGCGATGATACTCAATATTTGCCAACGGCTATAAAACCCTTAACTTAAACATGGTAACCTCCCCTTGGCACGTGTGCGGCATTTCTGAACCTCGAGGCACTCTGGGTTAAAACAAGTTTGTTTTCAAATTCTTTCTCTTCATACCTGTCCAGATTCAGTCATATTTCTGTTCTATTTCAGTGACTTCCCTGTCCCATTCAGTCATATTTCTGTTCTATTTCAGTGACTTCCCTGTCCCATTCAGTCATATTTCTGTTCTATTTCAGTGACTTCCCTGTCCCATTCAGTCATATTTCTGCTCTATTTCAGTGACTAAACCAATGCACTCCTAATTAAACTTACCGTCAATTCAACGTGTTCCATTAATTCTTCCCCATTTTACCTCTAACCCATTACCCAATATACTCCTAATTAAAATTACCACTTGTCCTACTTACCCCAAACCCTAACACCTTTTACCTCAACGTCTCTAAATACAATTATATCTCACCCACTTAACTCTAACTCAACGTACACTTACCCCCAATTTTCCCTTTAAGCTGCACGGCCGCGCGCATTTATCTGATCGATCACGCGCAGCTGCTTAGAATTATAGTGCAGCAAATTTTGTAAAAATATTGCACAAAAAAATATGTGCTGTGCAACTATGCACACCTTTTTTTGTTATTACTTTGCACACGGATGAATGATCCTTAGAGGGAACATTTCTTATCCCCTAACCTAACTTACGCCCTAACCTAACTTACGCCCTAACCTAACTTGCGCCCTAATTAAAATAACGCCTTGTCCAACAACCCTAGATTGAAATTACCCGAAATCCAAGTTACACCCGACCAAACTTTTCCGACAGTCCGTAATCCAGCTTAAACCTATCAACACTGGATAACTCTCCATGTGCTCCACTAATCTCCCTTAATAAACCAGAGTCTGGTCATACACCCGACCAGTGTTGTTGGTTTAGTGAAGCAATGGACATGCCGGTCTTGGTGCAAAAATGTCACGGAAATTTATACCGTTATAACATGTTAGTTTAAAAAAGAAGATTTTTAATGGTTCAATGACTCGATAGAGAACTATATTCCCCTGGGATGTTTTTTGTAATCGCCACATTTAGCGATGCAAAGAGCGTGTAATGCTGTTGTTAGTTTTGTAACCGTCCTTGTTATGCAGTAACATTGTTTAGATAACCACTACATGTACTTATTTTTTCCTGCTCCGTCTAAAGTCTTAACGGGTTTTCAGACATGAACTCAATGTGTTGTGTAATGTCTGTATAATGGTAAAGGGAGAAAAACAGTGTATCATGTCATTAAATTCCCCATGTTCCACAGACCAGTAAATAAGAAAAAGCTGACTACCATACTTGGTCTAGCAAGTGCCAACCAGTGCGTTGACAACTTCTAATTTCTTGTTGATTTTAAACGAAAGTCGATGTTTAACAACAAAAAAATCCTTCAAATTTCTTGAAATACTTGAGCACTCACTCTGTCTCCCTCGTTTGTATTTTAAATAATTTTTAAAATATTTTTTAATATATTTTTGTTGGGTTTGGTTAGTCAGTCCTTTTATTAGCACCACATATAAGTAACTATCGAAGTTTATTGTACCATATAATTTATTAGTACCACATCTAAATAACTATCGAAGTTTACTGTACCATATCTTTTAGTAGTACTACATCTAAGTAACTATCGAAGTTTATTGTACCATACCTTTTATTAGTACTACATCTAAGTAACTATCGAAGTTTATTGTACCATACCTTTTATTAGTACCACATCTAAGTAACTATCGAAGTTTATTGTACCATATCTTTTATTAGTACCACATCTAAGTAACTATCGAAGTTTACTGTACCATATCTTTTATTAGTACCACATCTAAGTAACTATCGAAGTTTATTGTACCATATCTTTTATTAGTACCACATCTAAGTAACTATCGAAGTTTATTGTACCATATCTTTTTATTAGTACCACATCTAAGTAACTATCGCAGTTTACTGTACCATATCTTTTATTAGCACCACATCTAAGTAACTATCGAAGTTTATTTTACCATATATTTTATTAGCACCACATCTAAGTAACTATCGAAGTTTACTGTACCATATCTTTTATTAGCACCACATCTAAGTAACTATCGAAGTTTACTGTACCATATCTTTTATTAGTACCACATCTAAGTAACTATCGAAGTTTACTGTACCATATCTTGCATTAAGTATCAGAGGTTGACTTAAAAGTTGAAATTGATATTCTCAGTGGGGTCTCCGTTTGAAAGACTAGAGAAAACATAAACCTGTGAAACTTTTAACCATGAAACCTGTTTAAAAAACCTCACATCATTCCATGTGTTTTACTTTTCAAGTTTAGGAAATTCTACTGCAAGTAATCGACTTGGCGCTTGTGTGAAATACTACGTCCTACGTGTACTAATTGACCGTGTGATATGGTATGAAGCAATACGTGTACTAATTGACCGTTTGAGATGGTATGAAGCAATAAGTGTACTAATTGACCGTTTGAGTGGTATGAAATACTACTCGTAACTGTCGAGGCAATAAGTCGGTTTCACCAGATACCGACACTTTATTTACTTAAGACATTGTTATCTTTATAAGACAAGACATTTTTTTTTCTTGTGTAGTTATTCAATTATTGCATATAAACATTTCATTTGTATTTTGGGTGAAGTTTTAAATCGCGAACGCATCTGCTTAATCCTCGTCTTCCAACATTTAGAGAGTGCAGTCCCTTGTTATCTCAGTGTATTCCCTCCCCTGCTTCGTTTAAATGAAATGTTCATCTCTCAGTTGACGAATGTGGAATCCACGTCCAGTTATGATTGTAGATTTCAGAGATTGGGAAGATAACGATGAACATTCTTTTGCAGGAATCTCAACAACAACAACTAAATGAAATATTTAAACAAAAAAATTACATTCAGTTGTTTTGCTGTAAAATACTTTTCGAAATTGACTTACTCCATTTCTTTACAAATGTAAATATCTTTATTTTTATTTTATATATAATTCAGATTCCCCCCCCTTTTGATATGTTTTTTAGCTGTTTCCTCAAGTCTGTAAACAACTTTTGAATGTTAATTTTAAAAAAGAAACATATGTTACATTTTGATATTCGGATCCGACAAAAATCTGCCATAAGTATTTGGCAAATCCGGATAGTGCCGGATACCCAGATATCCGGCCACACCCTAACCGAGACACACACAGCAAATAAAAGGCAAAGACTTTGTTTGTAGATATATGTTGTAAGCCTACAGTTTTAATTGAGCATTTGAATGATGATGGCAAGATTATTGTGAGTTAATGTACACATAATTTTACACCAAAGAAAACAGTAGTTTATGTTTAATCAAATGTAAACACTGTACACGCACTGTACACACACTGTACACACAATGCACACACATTGTACGCCGAGAACCCCCCTTTTTTAAAGTTATCAATGCGAACAGCATGCTGTCACTAGGAATGAGTAACGTATAGTCAACAACACACATATGTATTATTTTTATTATGCAGGATTTGTACACAAGATATATATTTTTAGCAATGTTTGTACATAAAAATTTTACATTTGTGACCGATGATTTTTTTAATAGTCTTATGCATTAATTACTTTATCAAACAATTCTTTCAAATGTACATGTTATATACACTATTAATGTTCATAAACAGATTGACGAGTAGCATTACATTGATATAGACACATTCATGAAATGGTTGTTATCAAGACTTTTTTTAAACTGAATGTCAGCTTTTGTTAACTAGCTGCCACCCGTCAGCAATAAAAGAATATGCAAACAGAATCGACATGAAAATAATTCTTGGCAAATTGTTTGCCAGCGGACAGGAAAACGACGCCTTCAAAGTAGTTGAACCCCAGCCTCCACCGCCGCAACCTCAAACGCCACGACGGTGGCTACAACACCACCAAAATAAACTACAGCCTCCGGGACTTTCTGCTGGTGTTTTTCAGGCATTCATTTTTTAATACATGCCACTATTCCCTTCGCTTTAAGGAAATGCATTTTTTGTGTGGACACGTTTCTGTTCCTTGGGATGCTGTTGTTGTTTTTTATTTTTTTTTACTCCTTCACAACCCTGTTCAACTCACCAAAACATCGATGTCTGCCGGGAATAATGTGGGCTGAATTAAACCAAGTCCCTGAATGTTTCAAGATATGAAACTTGGCATCTGATTGGTTTAAGAGATGAAACTTGGCATCTGATTGGTTTAAGAGATGAAACTTGGCATCTGATTGGTTTAAGAGATGAAACTTGGTATCTGATTGGTTTAAGAGATGAAACTTGGTATCTGATTGGTTTAAGAGATGAAACTTGGCATCTGATTGGTTCGAGAGATGAAACTTGGCATCTGATTGGTTTAAGAGATGAAACTTGGCATCTGATTGGTTCGAGAGATGAAACTTGGTATCTGATTGGTCAAAGAGATGAAACTTGGCACACAGTCGATGTGAAGAACAGAAATCGATTTAAAATGATATCAATTTAAGCGTAATAATTTCAATTCTTTTAGGCTTGAACCGCCTACTCTATTCATTGAACATTCCATCCAGTCCCCAATACAACACGTGTACTTAACGTACATCATACGCGTACACAGTACACAGTTGGTGTTGATCAAATGAGTACTGTGCGTGTCTCCTAATTTAGGTGTGTGTGTGTTTGGGGGGGGGGTAGCCGCTCAAAGTCCAAGCGGAAAAAATTATTTGAAAAAAAAATGAAGTTAAAATCAATGGAAATAATATTGTTACACGGGCTTGGGCCAAATGATGCGAATCTGAGGCTAAATCTAGTGCAATAGTTCAAAGGTCACGTGTTGGGTTTCAATTCTGGTGTCATCATTTTTGAAGTTGTAGTTTAGTTGATTTCAAAAAGAATTTCTAGATGAGTTAGCAGCGATAGATTTCTAGATGAGTTAGCAGCGATACATTTTTAGATGAGTTGGCAGCGATATATTTCTAGATGAGTCAGCAGCGGTAGATTTCTTGATGAGTTAGCAGCGATACCTTTCTAGATGAGTTAGCAGCGAAACATTTCTAGATGAGTTAGCAGCGATACATTTCTTGATGAGTTAGCAGCGATAGATTTCTTGATGAGTTAGCAGCGATACATTTCTAGATGAGTTAGCAGCGATACATTTCTAGATGAGTTAGCAGCGATACATTTCTAGATGAGTTAGCAGCGATACATTTCTAGATGAGTTAGCAGCGATACATTTCTAGATGAGTTAGCAGCGATAAAATTATCTCTGAAATACAGTAACAGAAAATAGAGTTTTGGGTTTAAATGTGTGTTAATAAATGGTAGCTGTTTTGTAAAATCACAATTGTTTGATGTCCATCCCTTTGGCTCACGCAAAAAAAAGTATTCGCGTATCTTTGATTTTCTGTGTAGACTTCAAAGCTATGACGTCGTCATATAAGCTAGGTCATTTTTTGCTTAGGTCATGACCACCTAATGTATCTTAGGTCATTTCGTGCTTAGGCCATGATCACCTATTGTACCTTAGGTCATTTTGTGCCTAGGTCACGACCACCCATTGTACCTTAGGTCATTTTGTGCCTAGGTCACGACCACCTATTGTACATTAAGTCATTTTGTGCCTAGGCCATGACCAATGTTGCATCTAAGGTTCGTTTGTTCGAGTGCAAAGTAAAAAAAACCTTGTGTGCAAAGTTTCACAGCATCCAATATTTTACAAAATGTGCAGCGTGGTTATTCTAAACTGCTGCGGGCCATGACCACCAATTCTACCTGGGAATTGTAACATGTTAGCGGTTACGTGACATCTATGTTATATACCAACATTATTCGTGAACTTACTTGGAAAGTAACGTCTAATAGGGTTTGTCATTTCTAAGACCGGAAAACGTCATAGGTCAATGAGTAATGTTCTATTTTTAGATTACATTTTAGCGGAACAATTTTTGAAGCATAAATACAGTCGAATCACTACGTTCTCAAAATTAGTAAGCATAGTAAAATTACGAAACTGTTTTTTTCTTTTTAAAGTCCAATAATTTATAATCTGTCTTAAATTAACGAAGACTTAACAAATACTGATAAGATGCATCCTTCGCAATATATCTACATTTACATATTGACTCGTATCTTTTGTTAAATTTTTATGAAATTTGAGATTTAAAAAAGATATATATAGCCCCAAATACTTCTATTATTAGACTTCCGGCACATAGGACCCCGAATCCTCCCATCAGATGTGGATTATTTGCGCGCCAACAAAATGTGAGTTTCGGGACATCCCGATTGTTAAAAAAAAATAAAAATAAAGATGATGATCCGCTTAGCAATAATGCTTTTGTTTTCGGTTTATGTGGTCGGTTTGATTTTTTTTTGTTGGTCTAATTCTGTTTGGGATTAAAGACAGATCCAACTACACCCTCTTTAGGATAAATCCATCTCCCACAATTATTATTATTATTATTATTATTTTTTTAATATTGAAAATTTCGAAGCTCATCTAAACCAGTGTTTCCCAATAGAGTCATTGTTGAGCTAACGTCTGCGGCTCTTTCATGTTAGCCCTGTCATTTCTTCGTACTTCTCGGATTCCAGCTAATAATTTTTCACGCAACGTGTCCAGGCTGATGATCGTGGCGCCCCCCGAATGGAATCTTTTCGAATAAGGAAATATTTAACATATTACAGGATGCATACATGATCATATTGGTCTAGTTACGCATCACACGAACCTGACAAAATAAAGTTGACATTGCTTCTGAGCGTAGCCGAACTGCGCCATGACTATATGTTAACTTCCCGTTATATAAGTGTGTGTATATATAAATAAATAAATAAATAAATAAATAAATAAATAAATATATATATATATATATATATATATATATATATATATATATATATATATATATATATATATACAATATAATAGTCCAAGTCACTGGCTGGCTGGCTGGAAGGATGTGGAACGCTATGACGTCATCTTTTGAGCTTATATTTTAATACAAGGCGTGCATCGAAAGGCGCGCAAAAAGGTGTGCAAAATAATTGTAAATTAAAGACGCGCTGTAAAAAAAATATTGTTTTAGCTTATATTTTAATTTTTGAAAAGGGAACGATGAAAAAATATAATTTGATGATTTATAATTATAAAACACTGTGTGTACATTTCAGCAAGTTTAATATTTCGTATTTATCAAACAATGATAAGTTACTTGGGATTTTGATAAAAAAGGGTAGGCGCCGTAGGCGCCCCACAACTGCAGTGAGCGCCTTAGGCGCCCTACAATCCCTATTATAAAATACTTTGTGTACATTTCAGTATGTTCAATATTAAGTATTTATCAAACAAGGATAAGTTAGTTGGGCATTTGAAAAAAGTGGGCGCCGCAGGCGCCACGGCGCCGCAGCACAACCTAGTATATATATATATACCTAGTATATATATATATATATATATAAGCTTTGTTTACTACGCGTTAGTAAACGTGGATACCCAGGGAAGGGAGAATTTTAGCGGAAAGGTTGATCAGCGTAAAAAAACTTAATGTAGCGTAATCCCGTTCGAAAGATCGCTGCTCCACGAGAAGCTGGCACACGCCCGGATGTTCCTAGACAACATGCCCCAGGCTGTTTCTAGGCAACACGCCCCAGGCTGTTTCAAGGCAACATGCCCCAGGCTGTTTCTAGGCAACACGCCCCAGGCTGTTTCAAGGCAACATGCCCCAGGCTGTTTCTAGGCAATACGCCCCAGGCTGTTTCTAGGCAACATGCCCCAGGCTGTACCCTTCTAGAACTCTAGTTGACCCGTTAGTGGGAATTCGATGTCTTGAAGTGCGGCACGGGCAACATTGACTGGGTCGTGAGGGGACTCTGGTTGTTACTGGTTTAAACATTTTAGAATTGTCTGGTAAAGATTTTGTCTGCATTACGTTTATCTTCTACTTCCATGAGTTACTTCAAGGCAGATCCTGTTACTTCATGTGCGATCCCGTTACTTCAAGGGAGATCCCGTTACTTCAAGGGAGATCCCGTTATTCAAGGGCGATCCCGTTACTTCAAGGCAGATCCCGTTATTCAAGGGCGATCCCGTTACTTCAAGGCAGATCCCGTTACTTCATGTGCGATCCCGTTACTTCATGTGCGATCCCGTTAATTCAAGGGAAATCCCGTTACTTCAAGGGCGATCCCGTTACTTCAAGGCAGATCCCGTTACTTCATGTGCGATCCCGTTAATTCAAGGGAAATCCCGTTACTTCAAGGGCGATCCCGTTACTTCATGTGCGATCCCGTTACTTCAAGGGCGATCCCGTTACTTCAAGGGCGATCCCGTTACTTCATGTGCGATCCCGTTACTTCATGTGCGATCCCTTTACTTCAAGGGCGATCCAGTTACTTCAAGGGCGATCCCGTTATTTCAAGGGCGATCCCGTTACTTCATATGTGATCCTGTTACTTCATGTGCGATCCCGTTACTTCATGTGCGATCCCGTTACTTCAAGGGCGATCCCGTTACTTCAAGGCAGATCCCGTTACTTTATGTGCGATCCCGTTACTACATGTGCGATCCCTTTACTTCATGTGCGATCCCGTTACTTCAAGGGAGATCCCGTTATTCAAGGGCGATCCCGTTACTTCAAGGCAGATCCAGTTACTTCAAGGGCGATCCCGTTACTTAATGTGCGATCCCGTTACTTCATGTGCGATCTCGTTACTTTGTGTGCGATCCCTTTACCTCATGGACGATACCGGTACGGCATGGAGCGATCCCATTACTTCGTGGACGGATCCGTCCATTTGTTTTAAGATCATTGACGCAAGTATTTGATTAAGATTCACATCAACAATTTTTTGTTCAAATTGTCCCAAAACCACGTCTTTCTGTATAAATTCTATAACTTCCCCAACTCCTAGCGGTTTTCCCCCTTTTGTACTGAGATCTTGGCTGAGACGTGGTGTGAATGAAAGTAATGATATCTGCCCCCAGCAACACTTGTCAGAAACAGCAATATTCCGTCCGGACCGTGAACTATGGGGTCGGGGGTGGAGACAGACCTTTGGCAGGCGGGATGTCTCGTTGAATATGAGGGTTTTTATAACTTGCGGGAAACTAGGTCAAGTTGAGCTGCTCAAATGGGTGAATCGTGTCTTTAACTTTAAATCTTGACGGGACACATCATAGGTAGTATAGGGTATATGTTATAAAGCTTTGTAACTTGAAGTTACCGAAAAATATGGGGAGACTGCACTCATGCTTTTAGATCAATAAATATCTATGTTTACTAAAACAGGGTTTAGGCCTTACAAGACGTCACTGAGCAGCGATAGTTTCGGGAAAAAAGACAAAACAAAAACAAACAAACATTTCTCAAAGAACAAATAGACAATAAATAGAAGTAAAAAAAAGATTTTTAAAAAAACACGTTTTAAGCGGACTAAAAAGAAGAAAATAATTTAAAACTTGTAAGTTCAAGTAATTTAATTTAATATGACTAAAAACGTGGGGCGGGTACTTATGAAGTTTAATATATGCAGTTCATTCATTCTCTCACTGATATATATCGATCTCTTTTTGGCCTTATAAATTATAAATCTTTAATTTTATTCCAAACACCCGCCCCACGTTTTTAGTCATATTAAATTAAATTACTTGAAATTATAAGTTTTAAATTATTTTCTTCTTTTTAGTCCGCTTATAAAAACGTAGTTTTAAAAAATCTTTTTGTTTACTTCTATTTTTTAAATTCTTTTTAGTCTAAGTGTATGGTATGGTGAGTTTTGAAGTATTGATTATGTTCAAATATAATACGCATTGCCCGACAAACATTTACAGACTGGAAATGACTGATCTCCCCTTGATGTTAAACATGGTTGATGTGGTCGGGGTAGGTGTGCACTCGGCACGTGAATGTAATGTTAACAATAGCAGACGGATAATACATATGCTTATATATAGATAAACTAAAAATTTCAATAATTTAATAACGGTACATTTGATCGATCTGAAATTTTGATACAATGCATTGTCATCCAAGATCTATCTGTGGTAAAATTTTGAGATCTCTAGGACCATCAGAAGTGGTTTAATTTTACGTTGCCAGATTTGAAAAATTGTGGGCAAACAGGAACGAAAGCGAGTTAATAAAAACTTGGTAAAAACAACTTAAACTAATCAAACGAAAAGTTAGCTGCGGTGTGATCCAAAGCCAGAAAGAGCAATAGGGTGAAGAGAGTAGTAACGAGGTTATGTAGCTATGGGGCGAATCTTTAACATGTCAGTGAGAATTAAACATTCATCCCATACGGTGCAGGTTTTATTTGTGAACGTCACTTGGTCCATTCAGAAAGAAGCCGACATACAGAAAGTAGTCGACATACAGAAAGTAGTCGACATACAGAAAGTAGTCGACATACAGAAAGTAGTCGACATACAGAAAGTAGTCGACATACAGAAAGTAGTCGACATACAGAAAGTAGTCGACATACAGAAAGTAGTCGACATACAGAAAGTAGTCGACATACAGAAAGTAGTCGACATACAGAAAGTAGTGGAGATACAGAAAGTAGTCGACATACAGAAAGTAGTGGACATACAGAAAGTAGTGGACATACAGAAAGTAGTCGACATACAGAAAGTAGTCGACATACAGAAAGTAGTGGAGATACAGAAAGTAGTCGACATACAGAAAGTAGTGGACATACAGAAAGTAGTGGACATACAGAAAGTAGTCGACATACAGAAAGTAGTCGACATACAGAAAGTAGTGGAGATACAGAAAGTAGTCGACATACAGAAAGTAGTGGACATACAGGAAGGAGTGGACATACAGGAAGTAGTCGACATACAGAAAGTAGTCGATTTCGGTCTCGTGACAGAAACTCGTAGACCCCTCGAACTCCAAGGTCAATGTTTTTCTTTTCTTTCTGAAAACAGTTGCAAGCTGAGCGCAAGTTTCCATTTGCATGTCTTCAGTCCGTTCGTCAAAAGTCATCAACACCAGCTGCCAATAAAAATAGACATCTTATCTAAATATTACCCACCCACCCCCCGACCGTAATAATGAAAATCGGGATATTCAGATGGCTTCTATCAGACTTGTGAAGTTACCATATTACCAATTCAGGGAACGGAAAAACTCAAGGTAAAATACCGATGCAGGGAAGGAAAATACAAAATACACAAACAAATTGTGCAATTAAAACAATAAATTTGAGCTTTATTTTAAACTAAAACGACAATAGACGTTTCGGCTAAGGGGCCGTCCATAAATGACGTCACGCACCTAGGGGGGAGGGGGTCACACTTTTGTGAGTGACGATGCGTGACGAGGGGGAGAAATGTGACGTCACATCAAAAGGGTAACTTTAAATAAAACTTCCACTGAAATATTTGCTCGCTTACAATTTATTTAATGATTTGTTTAAATTATTTTCATTTTATATCAGTGCTTCTCAATTTGCCGGTCTGTCGGCCATCAGACGCTGGTTGGCGTATGCTATCAAGACACGAAAATTTAATCTAATTATAATCCTTAAGTTTGAGAATCCACAATATAACATATGAAATTGTTACACTGCGTCGTTTGATGTTGACATCAAAGCATTGGTGATGTAACCGCAGCTCCGTTAGGTTCTCTCATGGCAGGAGTCGTAAAACTTTTTTGCTCGTTACCCCAAAATATACACGTTTATGTATGCGTTATCCCCCTCCCCCACCCCCCACCCCGAAAATGCTACTGGTGAGTTTTAAAAGCATGACAAGTGTCTAAAAATGATTTGAATAGGATTATGTGTAGATATTTTAAGTAAAAACGACATGGAATATCCTTTTTCTTTAAAAGGGGAAGGGGGGATTTATTTGATAGAATTAAAAACGTTTTAATTTGATATAATGGTTCGATTGGTTTTTTGTCAAACACCCTTGGCCATTCTAGTCTTCTAAATCAGTGCTTCTCAAAGTGGTGGTCCGCGGACCAGTGCCGGTCCGTGGGCCATCCGCTGCCGGTCCGCAGATGTTCTCAAAAAAGGAGAGAAAAAATTGTCAGTGCAGGGAAAATAGTGCACCGGTCCCTGGTGCAATGGAAAAAATTCCTGCTGGTCCGCAATACTAAAATGTTTGAGAAGCACTGTTCTAGATATAATGGTAAATGAGCCTATTTAAAATTAGTCAAGAATTCATTAACTTTATTGAATGCATCAAATTCTTTACATCGCAATTAGAGAGGAGCACAAAACAACTTTTCTTCGTAGCTCAGTTTTTAAGGCATTAATTTTAAATATCACAGAAATGATACGTGATAAAGACAAGTCATGTGGATTAAGATTATTGTCACTCATGTCAATATAAATGAAAGTAGGGTAGATTTAGGTGTCTTCATATAGTGCGTAGGTAAGAAATCTACATAGTTTATTTTTTTAAAATAAAAATCCATTTTCTGGAAGGAACCGGTTTAATAATGGGCATATGTGCCAAGCGTACACGTACACAACGTATTTTAATATATCTAGCGGATTGTAGTGGATGTTATATGTCCCAAATGAGTCTGCATTACCCCCAAGAATTCCCCTTTTGACCCCAGTTCAGGTTATTTACCTCTGTTCGCCGACCTCTTTCTGTCAGTCAATTGAGGGATTTTTTAAAAATACATTTTAAAAATGTTATTTTTAAATAATTTGTTTTTCTAAACAAAGACGTTAACCGTCATGATTAATAGTCAATGTTTAATTTGTATGCATTAAAATAAAATATAAGCTAAGGATGTTAACACATTTCGTTTTCTGAAGGCCGGTTAAAGTTTTTTTTTAAATGCTTCACGCAGGTTACGATATTACAATGTGGATCTTAACTAAATAAATAATAAATACTTAAATGACAATAAAAATGATTTGAAAAATACTTATTTTCAATAAAGAAAATAAAGTGTTTTTTTGGTGTGTGTTTTTTTTTGGGGGGGGGGTCAAAGATTTGTGACGTATTTTTAGAGGGGGTCTAAGTTTTTGTGACGTCGCGTGACGAGGGGGGGGATCAAAAATCGGCAAAAATCGCGTGACGTCATTTATGGACGGCCCCTAATGCCTTCATCAACTCAAGTATAACTGTATTACCAATGTAGGGAATGCAGAAACTCAAGTGTAACTGTATTACCAATGTAGGGAATGCAGAAACTCAAGTGTAACTGTATTACCAATGTAGGGAATGCAGAAACTCAAGTGTAACTGTATTACCAATGTAGGGAATGCAGAAACTCAAGTGTAACTGTATCACCAATGTAGGGAATGCAGAAACTCAAGTGTAACTGTATTACCAATGTAGGGAATGCAGAGACTCAAGTGTAACTGTATTACCAATGTAGGGAATGCAGAAACTCAAGTAACTGTATTACCAATGTAGGGAATGCAGAAACTCAAGTAACTGTATTACCAATGTAGGGAATGCAGAGACTCAAGTAACTGTATTACCAATGTAGGGAATGCAGAAACTCAAGTGTAACTGTATTACCAATGTAGGGAATGCAGAAACTCAAGTGTAACTGTATTACAAATGTAGGGAATGCAGAAACTCAAGTAACTGTATTACCAATGTAGGGAATGCAGAAACTCAAGTGTAACTGTATTACCAATGTATGGAATGCAGAAACTCAAGTAACTGTATTACCAATGTAGGGAATGCAGAAACTCAAGTGTAACTGTATTACCAATGTAGGGAATGCAGAAACTCAAGTAACTGTATTAACAATGTAGGGAATGCAGAAACTCAAGTAACTGTATTACCAATGTAGGGAGGGGAGAGACTCAAGTAGCTGTATTACTAATGTAGGTAAGGAAGAAAAGCAGGGTCAAATATTATTTTCCATTCGCTTTTATTTAGTCCGATAAACCAGTTGTCCAATTTGACTTGAGACATTTTAGAAATAATTTATAATGTGACAATCCTGATATTGAATCCCGTAAAAATATGACATCGGAACTGTGTGACAATGGCAATAGGCACTCCACGAAGCCTCAATTATTTCACCCGTACCCCTATTTTAATAGGACACATTTCAAAGAAATCTCTAAACAACGAGACAACTTTGCCCGCGCTTCTGTTTGAGGTGGACGTTACTGCATGGTGAACCAATGCTTTTGATGAACCAATGCAATTGGTGAACGAAAACTATTGGTGAACCAATGCAATTGGTGAACGAATACTATTTGTGAACCAATACCATTTGTGAACCAATACTATTGGTGAACCAATACCATTTGTGAACCAATACTATTGGTGAACCAATACCATTTAACAGACAAACAAACAAACAAAACAAACAAACAAAACAAACAAACTAATAAACAAAAAAAAACAAAACAACTAACTATTGATACGCTCATCAAGGCTGTTTGTTTATGTCAACCCATCCTACCTAATCAAACCTCGTCATGACCCAACTACCTCATTAAATCTTGTGTCAACCTAACCTACCTGTTCACATTTGTTTTTACCTTTTTGTGTGTGTCGCCCGATGTCTCCCAAACAGAACCCTAAAGTGACAGTCTTCCCCGCGAGTTAAAAATTGAGCTTAACTTTGTCTCCTTTGAATGTCAAATAAATGTCTCGGGTAAATTACGGCTTGGCAGCCATTAACCTAAATTCAAAATGAATGTTTCGGAAAAAACAAAACGCATGAAAATGATTCTATCTGATTTTTTAAATTTTTACATGTGCGAGTGTATTGAGTAAATCAGAACATTGTATTTCCGAAACGCGGTGAATCAGCACACATACACGCCCTGCATGAATACGCAAATGCCGATTCAATTTCCCAGTGATACAGCATCTGCTGAAAGTGTTGGCAGGCGAGCAGATTAGGCATCAGGAAAGGAACTGGCGTTATCGTTCGAGCGCTCTATGGAACTGCCCCATGGAACTGCCCCATGGAACTGCCCCATGGAACTACCCCATGGAAATGCCCCACCAGGTCCTTGGAATGCTTAAGTTTGACCAATATGAGCTGGCATCGAATTGAAGCAGCCTTGACCTTGACTCAACTATAGTTAAAGCAGTAGTCTCTTTATTGCGTCCTCGTTATTTAAATAAATAATTTTAAAAAATAATTTTCAAAAATACAGCTCTACCTGTAATCAGGCAATTCAAAGATCAAAAGTTTAGATTACTCAGGCAGGCAATTCAAGGATCAAAAGTTTAGATTACTCAAGCAGGCAATTCAAGTGTCAAAGGTTTAGATTACTGAGACAGGCAATTCAAGGGTCAAAAGTTGAGATTACTCAGGCAGGCAATTCAAGGGTAAAAAGTTTAGATTACCCAGGCAGGCAATTCAAGGGTCAAAAGTTGAGATTACTCAGGCAGGCAATTCAAGGGTCAAAAGTTTAGATTACTCAGGCAGGCAATTCAAGAGTCAAAAGTTTAGATTATTCAGACAGGCAATTCAAGGGTCAAAAGTTTAGATTACTCAGACAGGCAATTCAAGGGTCAAAAATTTAGCTCAGGCAGGCATTTCAAGGGTTAAAAGTTTAGCTCAGGCAGGCAATTCAAGGGTCAAAAGTTTAGCTCAGGCAGGCAATTCAAGGATCAAAGTTTAGCTCAGGCAGGCAATTCAAGGATCAAAAGTTTAGCTCAGGCAGGCAATTTAAGGATCAAAAGTTTAGCTCAGGCAGGCAATTCAAGGGTCAAAATTTTAAATTACTCAGGCAGGCTATTCAAGGGTCAAAAGTTTAGCTCAGGCAGGCAATTCAAGGGTCACAAGTTTAGATTACTCAGCCAGCCAATTCAAGGATTAATCAGCCAGGCAATTAAAGGATCAGTCAGGCAGGCAATTCAATTTGTGAGAGATGATTGATGTATATACGGCCTTACAGCATGTATGTCCATGGGTCAGTTTAGTGTTGTTTGTGGGAGATTATTGTGGTTACATACGTCCTTACAGCATGCATGTTCATGGGTCAGTTTAGTGGTCATGATGAGGGATGGTTGGTGTGGTAGGTCGTCGTGACCCTCTTGGCCCAAACTGTTTCTCCGGATGGGTACATTTCCCCGATAGCATTAGATGATACAAGAAAAAATGAGTTGGCCAGAATCACGGCTAGATCCTAGGTGCACCGTTGGTTATTGGGTTTAGTCCAACAAAACATATAGTGTCTGCCTGTCGCGTGAAATGAATTCAAAACAGAAATACGTGTTTGATTTGCCCCTGGAGATTTAGTCGCTGATATGGTCCGTCTATCTGTTACATCCACGCGCTAAAGCAGGAGGGGAATCGGACACACGGAGACGAGTGAGACCAGACGCATCGCTGATCTAATGGAGAGAGAAATAGGATCATCTTAAACCTGATTTTATCTATGGAACGGTTGCGGGGTAATCAGTTTAGCCTGCGAAACTTGACCGACCTGCTAGAGGGAGAGCGAAACGAAACGTTGTGTGATAAGTAACTTATCTTTGTTACTACGGATGTTACAGAAGATCCGATGTAGCGTTTGGTGTTAATCAGGCTGCTGGCTTTCAAATGACTAGACTTTTGACTTGTCCCTTCCCGGGAATAGCGCCGCTGGTCTAGACTTCTTGACCCCCAAGTGTAAGACGAGTCCTTGTGGCAGAATTTTACGTCATCGTGATGTGGGCTTTACTTGACCCCACGTGTAGGTCGAGCCCTTATGACAATTGTACGTCAGTGACGATTTGTCATGGGGCCGCACTTAACAGGATGACCTGCCAGCAGCCACTGGGTCGCACTTAACACGATAGCCTGCCAGCAGCCACGATGCCGCACTTAACACGATAGCCTGCCAGCAGCCACAGGGCCGCACTTAACACGATAGCCTGCCAGCAGCCATGGGTCGCACTTAACAGGTTGGCCTGTCAGCAGCCATGGGGCCGCACTTAACACGATAGCCTGCCAGCAGCCATGGGTCGCACTTAACAGGTTGGCCTGTCAGCAGCCACTGGGCCGCACTTAACACGATAGCCTGCCAGCAGCCACGATGCCGCACTTAACACGATAGCCTGCCAGCAGCCATGGGTCGCACTTAATAGATAGCCTGTCAGCAGCCATGGGGTCGCACTTAACACGATGGCCTATCAGCAGCCATGGGCCGCACTTAACACGATGGCCTATCAGCAGCCATGGGCCGCACTTAACAGGTTGGCCTGTCAGCAGCCATGGGGCCGCACTGAACACGATAGCCTGTCAGCAGCACTTACCACGATGGCCTGTCAGCAGCTATGGGGCCGAACTTAACACGATGGCCTGCCAGCGCACAAAAAAATGGACCTCAAGGCTTTCTCCTTCTGTTGTTCTCACATAATGGACATTTTTTCGTGCTTCAAAGCAATTTCCCCCTAGCTTAAAAGCCCTTAACGACTCTCATTAGTTTGAATATTCCTGGGCAGTTATACTACCTGGAAACAAAATGCCCTGCAAAATGCCGCGTGATTTCCTATCAGTCCGAGTTATCATTCCTTCATCTTGCCCAATTTATTTTCTGAATTTCTCTCTGAAAATTTCTGAAATCCTCGTTGTCTTATTCACTAACGAAGTATTAAAATTAATGATGTGTTACAGAAGTTGGGTCGAATTCGAGGTTCTGCAATCAAATCGAAGTACTTGGGAAAAAATATAATCTTTATGCTTTCAAAATGTTAATGAAGTTTTTGTTCTATATTGGGCTTTGGTCTAGACTGGTCTAGATTTCGACCCCTCATCGAAAGATGTTGATAAATTTACACGATGGGACAGAATGAGTATTGAAGGATCATCAATCTTTTATGTTCATCACAATTTTCTGTTATGACAAGTGGGGGCGGTGTGGTAGAGGGACAACACGTCATAGGTCACGGGTCAACAGTCCAACAGTAACATGCAGTCAGACGTTCAATAACTTCATTTACGTCGGAATCAGCAAACTTTGAAGTCTCAAAGAAAAAAACAACAAATAATCGAAAACAACAGTCATATAATTGTCGGCTTAAACAACAGTACAGATCATAAGATACTGAACATTGTATTTGTCAACAGAGTATAAACAATGGATCACGCGTAGAGACTGAGTGCACTGCCAGTAGTTTCCCCTTGGTCGTGTGTTTGGTCCCATCACCTAAGTTCACGAAAGTTGTAAATATTGAATACTAAGAGAAACCGCCCCGGCCTTCAGACCCCGTACAGTTTCTTACCCCGTACAGTTTCTTACCCCGTGGCCTCCAGACCCGGTATCATTTCATACCCCGTGGCCTTCAGACCCGGTACAGTTTCTTACCCCGTGGCCTCCAGACCCGGTACGGTTCTTACCCCGTGGCCTCCCGACCCGGTACAGTTTCTTACCCCGTGGCCTCCCGACCCGGTACAGTTTCTTACCCCTTGCCCTCCTCCACCCTTAACCGTGACAGGCTCTTACCCAAGATTATACCCGTTTGTCTGCCTATGCCATATGGTCCCATGGAGACGCAGAATTAAACAATTCTTTCCATTAAGTATTAAGTTTATCCTAAAGATCCTACTTTACTTTTTTACAAAAATAAATTATTTTCAGTGTTTTTTTTTAAATCAACAATTTTGCTCATAACAGACTACGCAGTGAGGTTACTAGAAAAGCAATTGTAACAACGGAGCACCACGTTTTCTAAAGTACGAAATTGTAAAGTGCACAGTTTACTTCCGGTGATAAAAAAGCTTGGGGCGGGGTGGGCATCAAAGAATCCCGAGTGGCCCTTGTACTGAAAGATTTATCGGATGATCCTTTAAGTGACTTTTTATGTATCCGGTCTCCTGGCCAGCCGAACAATCGTGGTGGCTACAGGGCAGATTTAACAGCTCGTGTGGCTTGGTCAGGGATTTTGCTGGACAGACACTGTCGCCGGTCCGGTAAATGGTTTGTACACGACAGACGTAATCCCCCTGTCGGTCCATGGACCGGTGACTATGATGTAAGCCGTTGTGTTCAGGGGCGTAACACGCAATTTGGAGAAAGTGTAAAGCCCCCCTACACCCCCCCCCTTTCCAAAAAAAAGTATTTTTTTGTTTGATAGATGCCTGGAAGGACGCGATTGGTATCGCCAGCACGGACTTGCAACAATAGATGCCCTTTAATGACGGCTTTTCCCGCAGTCGATTCAATGGACTACGTCATAAGCTGATGTAAACTGTAAATCTCACATTCGGGAACATTCTAAGGGTGCCCGTGAGACTAGAAAAGTGGAGCGCCAGTTTAAGTCAGAAGTCACGTCAGTTTAAGTCAGAAGTCACGTCAGTTTAAGTCAGAAGTCACGCCAGTTTAAGTCAGAAGTCACGTCAGTTTAAGTCAGAAGTCACGTCAGTTTAAGTCAGAAGTCACGCCAGTTTAAGTCAGAAGTCACGTCAGTTTAAGTCAGAAGTCACGTCAGTTTAAGTCAGAAGTCACGTCAGTTTAAGTCAGAAGTCACGTCAGTTTAAGTTCAGAAGTCACGTCAGTTTAAGCTTGAAGTCACGTCAGTTTAAGCCAAAAGTCACGTCAGTTTGTCAGAAGTCGCGTCAGTTTAATTCAGAAGTCACGTCAGTTTAAGCCAAAAGTCACGTCAGTTTGTCAGAAGTCACGTCAGTTTAATTCAAAAGTCACGTCAGTTTAAGTCAGAAGTCTCGTCAATTTAAGTCAGAAGTCCCGTCAGTTTAAGCCAAAAGTCACGTCAGTTTAAGCCAGAAGTCAATATGAGATTTCGTGTCAGCCTATCGGAACACCACATCAATGTTCATTGAATATCAACACTTTGATTCAAATCCCCCGATGGAACTTCAAGTTAACAACAATGCAAGTAAAAGACAATAGATTGCTTTCAATGACGCCTCATATAAAATACAATAAACACCCAGGACATTTCATAACCGACATTCGAGTCCGTGGCGCCATAAATCAGTGATTCTCAAAGTGGTGGTCCGCGGACCGGTGCTGGTCCGTGGGTCATCCGCTGCTGGTCCGCAGATGTTCTCAAAAAAGGAGAGAAAAAATTGTCAGTGCAGGGAAAATAGTGTATCGGTCCCTGGTGCAATGAAAAAAATTCCTGCCGGTCCGCCATACTAAAAAGTTTGAGAAGCACTGCCATAAACAGCCACCGAGGCTGCTTCGCCCGAGTCTTTCAGCGACCCCCCAGTTAATGGCGTTCAATCCCGTCGGAAGTAACTTTCATCCCCACAATCAGACAGACAAGTCGCTTATGACGGTCTGATCAAGTCACACACAATCGGACAGACAAGTCGCTTATGATGGTCTGATCAAGTCACACGTCGGTAGGAGGCCGTCCAAAAATCTCTGATCCCATAGTCAACCCTGAAGCGCTCAGGGTGAAAATGAAAAACGAGGAACGGCCACAAGGTCTTGACACCGGACAATGAAGGAGAGGCGAAATAGAAACGTGACGTGTTTGACAGACCTTTCAACAGCGGGCGCAGATAATACGTTCCTTTACCTCAGGCGGTACTCAACATTGGAGGTCTTCGTGGATGGATTGACTTTCTACAATGCCCGTTTCCTTTATGGACAATGCCTATATCCCATGTCCTGATTCCATTTGAATCACACACCCGATGCCAGGATGACCATAAGTGTCACATGACGGACAACTCCGTCTCATAGATCCTGGTCCCGTTGGAACGCGAGATATGACCACAAGTGTCACATGACGGACACCTTCATTTCACAGATCATGGTCCCGTTGGAACGCGAGATATGACCACAAGTGTCACATGACGGACACCTCCATCTCATAGATCCTGGTCCCGTTGGTACGCGACTTGCAGACGGTGCTCCTGTAGGCCACGTGATGTTTCTTCCGCTTGAGTCCGAGGATGTTGAGCAGCATCATGCGGAACTTCTTCCCGAAGAAACAGTAGAGCAGAAAGTTGGACGCTGCGTTGATCTCCACCATCAGCGTGCAGAGGACGTAGAAACACTGAAACAACCAATGAAAATCGTTATTACATGATGTAGAAACACTGAAACAACCAATGAAAATCGTTATTACATGATGTAGAAACACTGAAACAACCAGTGAAAATCCTTATTACATGATGTAGAAACACTGAAACAACCAATGAAAATCGTTATTACATTATTTGAAATACTGAAACGACCAATGAGAATAATTATATATGATGTAGAAACATTGAAACGACCAATAAGAATGATTGTACACAATGTAGAAACACTTAAACGAAAATAATGTTTTAAGTTCCCAGACGAAGAGTTTTCAAGAGCCATATTTACAGTGACGTAAGTCCACGCGTTATTGAAACGTCCGTTCTTGACTCTCCCACGTCACGAGCCAGGGTTCACGAGTACCACGGAATAATGAGATTTATGGACCTGACGTATTCGGGTACCAGAGATTCTAGTCAGTGGCGTCACTAGGGTTGGTGTTACCCAGTGCGGATAGCTCATCGTGTCACCCCCTCACGATTTACCCCACAGACCTCCGAGTCTGCCAGTTCCAAATTACGGGAACATACACAATTTTACCGGTTTTTGGTGACACCCCTTGTTATCGTGTCACCTGGTGGGGTCCGCACCACCCGCACCCCGCTAGTGACGCCGATTCTAGTGTCGGATTCAATTAACGGAAGTTCGATCCCGAACTTTTTGAGAACCCGTGTACCGCCACGACAACTTCCGACAATGGTAGACATAAATTAAAACACCAAGCCATTGTTACTATCAACCAGTTTTAACACCGACCCATTCCAAATCCACGGAACTCATTTCGAGTTTCCAAAGGTGTATGAATAAGTCATTACCAGGATTGGATTGTAATTTTATACAGCCTCCCCACACTCTGCCTATGCTCCGCTTTCGCCCCTCCCCCCCCCCACCCCTTACCCTTTTCAACCGACGTCAACAAAACCAAATCACTGACATTTACATTTGATTACCCTGTAATTGAAATCGACTCCTCGCCGGTAGTCACTGTTACAATTCTTCACTGAAAACCCGTTTCCCCCCCCCCTTCACCTCTTATTTTAGTTGGACTTTGAAGGGGAGGTGGGGAGACAATTTGAGATGGTGAAATAAGAGGCCGTATTAAACGGAACAATGACGTCCCGGGTCTCGGAACTTGGAATTTTTTACCAAACAAGTTAAAAAAAAACAGGTGAAAGAAGTAATGATTGTATAGAGATACTGCCATCTGGGCGGGCAGAGATCTTTGAAACCTCTTCTGGACGGGGTGAGATCTTTGAAACCTCTTCAACTTCAAGGAAAAAAGGTAGCTGGCCTTAAAATGCTGGCCCTAATTATAAAGAAAATAAAATGGCCATCCGAGGTGAACGTATGTCGCTGAATCTAATTTGAGAAAAGTCTAAAGTCTAAATAGCACTAATCCCCCCTGCATGTAGTGTTTTCCCCCTTCAGCAATAAAAAAATGTTTTTGAAAAATATGTTGTTAAATCTTTCAAATAGAACTCTACGCGCCCGAATTATGTAACAAAATATGACGAGTAACGAATGTTATAGGTACCACTTCTGTTTATACGAAAGTTACCGATAACACTACTGTTCAAACGAATGTTGTAGAATAACACTTCTGTTAAAACGAATGTTATAGAATAACTCTTCTGTTAAATATGACAAGTATTGAATGTTATATAATAAGACTTTTGCTAAAACAAGAGATGAGACGGTTAAAGACACGGCAAGAAGCGTTCACACGTCCGACCGGAAAGAGAATTTATTTCTCGCAGCGTGGATCGATATTGACTTTATTATGACATCGACTGTTGCCAAGTCGTTTAATGACATGGCATCAAAGTTATCCTAGTCGTGTCTTAAGAATTGTTGAAATAATATGAAGTAATCGAAATCCAACACATCGGTATAACTGTAAGCGGACAACGCACACTGACCGTATTGAGTCACTGCATATTCGCGAACCACAAGCCAAGTGTTCAGAATCAGAACACTGCCCTTAATTCCCAGGGCATTTCTTTCCATACATGAAGATCAATGGGCCTCTTTGGGATTACCATGTCAATCAGTTTAAACGAGATGCCTGTTGATATTAATGCCAGATAGTAACAACTTGGTCAAAGTATGGGAGTGGCTTGCCGCAGGCTGCCGTGGCTCCCTCACATGAGCGTCCAGTAATCGTGTCCCCCCCCTACCCCCCTATTTTACAGTGAAATGGAACCCTGGTCAAAACAACAACTTAATCAAAATTTCTTGACCTTGTGTAAAGGTTTGAGAGTTTTTTTTAATGTAGCCTGCAATAAAAATAAAAGGGAACCCCCCATTTATTTAAACACTTACAACTTGTTTAATTAAATGACGCAAGACCTAAGAAATAAACTAAACACACTGTGACTCACGGTTTATAAAGGACCCACCAAAAGAAGGGGAGCTTACCATGTAGGCGTTGTTGGCCTTGAGCTTGACGTCCCCGAAGACCGCCACGAGGATGTTGTCGACGATCGTCGGGAACTGGCAGACGAGAAACACGACGATGACCGCGATGAGCATGACGGTCAGGTTGTGCTCCTTGCGCGCCGAGGCGCACATGGACTGGTGCATGGACTTTGAGTTCTTGACGGCGCGTATCAGGCCGACGTTCATCACGAGGATGATGATGAAAGGCAGGAGGAACATGAAGAACAACTGCGAGTAGATGAGGTACAGGTGCTGGAAGGTGGGGTCCGAGCCGAACGCCGTCTCCTTGTAGCGGAACACCCTCTTCCCGGGGCCCCCGCTTCCGGTTGTGTTGGTCGGCCGGGAGACGTTGGGGCCGAAAGTTACAAGGTCGAGGCCGAGCCCCGCGGTGAGGTTACCAATGGCGGAGGCGGGCTCCCCGAAGGCGGGCGGGTAGTTCGTGGTAGTGGCGTATGCTGCGGCGTTGGTGGTGAGGTGGGTGGCGAGCGGGGAGGGGTCGTTGAAGACGGACTGGCCGACGGGAGGCTGCGGCAGAGCCGTGGGGGACAAGTCGACCACATCGTGGACGTGGTAGTGAAAAAATCGAGGTATGTTGTAGACCAGCGACCACAGGAAGATGAGAACGATCGCCCGCAGCGTCCTTGACCTCGTGCACGTGTTGGCCACGTGGAGCGGCCGGCAGACGGCGATGAAGCGCTCCACGGTGAACCCCACGCAGGTGTAGATGGAGCCCATCTGGGCGGTGAGAGACAGCGGGTAGCCCACGGGGATGGTCAGCGAGGAGATGGACTCGAAGTCCCTGAGGCACGGCGTGTAGGGGGCCAGCGCCGGGAGGCAGAAGTAGATGACCATCCCGAGCAGGATGCCGTTGTCGTAGATGGCGAGGGAGAGCAGGTAGTAGGAGGTGGACGAGCGCATCTGCCGCCGGTGCAGCACCACGATGGACAGCGTGTTGCCCAGGAAGCCCAGGACGGCCAGGAGGGTGCCGATGACGCCCCACACCACGAACTGCAGGATCTTGGTGCTGTCGGGGGCGCCGTGATCTGATGTGCGCGCGGCGGTCATCGTGTAGTCGGCGTGGTCCGATGACGCCGTGGTGGCCAGGGTGAAGTTGTCGTCGGCAAACACCCCGCCGAGGTGGCTGGCGTTGATGTCCGGGGTCATTCGGTGCATGACTCGAGAGTTGAGGAATAGACTCATGGTCACTCTCTCTTTTGTTGACTTCACCGAGACTCTGATATCTGTGAGACGCTTATCTGACTACCTTGAGACCCTGATCATTTTTCTTCAATTTCCCCCAGTGACTTATGGGTAAACACAAGTACAATCATGAAATTTGAGCGAGGCAAAGAACGGCGGGTGCGTCCATTTGTGGTACTCCAATGATGTCCCGACGAGGATGAGAAGGGCGGGACTTTTGAAAAGATGCTGACACCAGGGACTTTATGGCATGGCGGAGTAAATTAAAGCGACGGAACTCGGTAGAAAGATATTCGTTTTGTTAGCAAGGACCGATGGCACTCGGTTGAAAGATCTTCGTTTTGTGAGCAAGAACATACATAAATTAATGATAATTTAAAAAACAAAACACTTTTTTCTCGTCATCTTATATCTTTTGGCTGTTTAGCCATGATCTAATATGTTGCTGTGTGAGCGATTCTAAGACTCGGGCTTGTTAATATAACGGTCAAACATTTCGATCGATAGACTCAAGATATACGTTGAATTGAAAAAACAACAAAGAATTAGTATAAATCCTGAGAGTTAAATAGTTAACAACAATATTCATGACCACTAAAAGCGTTAATTACTTGAACTGTCCTTGATAATCCGATCAAAACAGGAAATTCATCACTCCTTTTAAAGAAATCACCACGAGATGAAGTTTATTTTTTAACATCCAGTTTAGTCACGTGACGACCATGTATTTGAACGCCTCCTGACTACTGTCTACTGTCGTCTGTGCCGTAAGGCCGAGATTGTAGGGGAAGGTGTTGGTGGGAGACTAAACTTTACTTGGTATGAACATGATTGTACAACGCGAGAATTTATTGCTCGATAGGCAGACATACAAGATCTGTTCTGATGCTTGACGTGAGGATGGGTCGTCCACCCGCTCTCACGTTGTTTGACGTGCCTGACAGTCACATGGGTATGTTGGACGTATCTGACGTGTATCTCAGCGGCGTCAGTGCTGGGTGTACATGGTGGATCTACTTGCCGCAGAATTGCGACTGTTGGTCTCTACCGTTGGCGTTCAAGTGGCCCCTGTACCAGCTCTCAGGGGATATCAAACGGTTGTTCCTGAAGTCCCCGACGTCAAGTGACCCCTGTACCAGCTCTCAGGGGATATCAAACGGTTGTTCCTGAAGTCCCCGACGTCAAGTGACCCCTGTACCAGCTCTCAGGGGATATCAAACGGTTGTTCCTGAAGTCCCCGACGTCAATTGACCCCTGTACCAGCTCTCAGGGGATATCAAACGGTTGTTCCTGAAGTCCCCGACGTCAAGTGACCCCTGTACCAGCTCTCAGGGGATATCAAACGGTTGTTCCTGAAGTCCCCGACGTCAAGTGACCCCTGTACCAGCTCTCAGGGGATATCAAACGGTTGTTCCTGAAGTCCCCGACGTCAAGTGACCCCTGTACCAGCTCTCAGGGGATATCAAACGGTTGTTCCTGAAGTCCCCGACGTCAAGTGACCCCTGTACCAGCTCTCAGGGGATATCAAACGGTTGTTCCTGAAGTCACCGGCGTCAAGTGACCCCTGTACCAGCTCTCAGGGGATGTCAAACGGTTGTTCCTGAAGTCACCGGCGTCAAGTGACCCCTGTACCAGCTCTCATGGGATATCAATCAAACGGTCGTTCCTGAAGTCACCGGCGTCACCTGGCCGTGACTATCGCATGACGTGTCAGGTTGTTGTTGGTCTCTGTCGTCTTGATGAAATCTGAAAATATAAGTCGAACGTCATGAAATTTAAAAAAAAACAATTTACTGTAAGGCGCACAAAACTATTTCTTTTTTGACACCGCATGCAATCCATAGCCGTATCTTAACTTCTATAGCCTCTGTCACCTATACCCCATGCAACTTAATACTATACACCATGCAACTTAATCTTGGGGGAGCTACCATCTCCTACCAAGCGCGTCCTCAGGCGGTGGATAGAGGAACGACCTTTAGATATAAAGGTTAGCCGTGAATATTGAATAAGCGGCCGCGGACCAACTGGTTTGCTGTCGTTGAGGATGAGGTGGGGTACCCCTTGGTAAGGATACTCTTAAAAAATGCCTCATAAATCCCAGGAAATGACTGCAAAAAGCGAACATAGAGCGCTTAAACTCTAAACCCGGACAGATGAGGCCGTTAGCTAGGGATAGCATTCATCTAGGAGAGAAAACTCCGAAATAAAATCAACTGCTGCCTTGCAGGAGGTGGAGGGATCCACAAAGGCTAGGGAACCTTACCCGAAAAATAAGGCAGTTATCCAGAGAGCTGAAAGGGAACCCTCCCAGATGGTTTTGCGCAGGGCCAACAACCCAGCCATGTAAAAAGAAGATTGTTACTGAAACTGAAAGCAAAGCAAACACACATAACACAGTCAGAGGCGAGAGTAGAGCTCCGCAAAGGAGACTAATGAAGCCTTGTGGGGAAAGTCAACAGAATCCCACAAGGCCGACCACCCTACTCAAACCGATGAAAAAGAAAAATTACCTCATCCACAAGGCACCTCTCAACTTGGGAACATGGAATGTCCGAACACTACTGGAACCAGGCAGATGCGCCCAAGTCGCCAAAGAGATGGTAAAGTACAAACTACAAATTCTGGGACTAAGTGAAGTACGGTGGAACACATTTGGAGAAACTAGACTTCAATCAGGTGAAATCCTGCTCTTCTCTGGAAAAGAAAATGAAGAAGACACTCATGAAAATGGAGTAGCACTCCTATTGAACAAAGACGCATTTAAGAGCCTCCTTGAATGGGAGCCAATTTCAGACAGAATAATCAGAGCAAAATTCCTGTCCAGGTTCAAAAATGTCCATATCATTATGTGCTATGCTCCAACCAACCTTGCACCTGAGGAAGATAAAGTTGCATTCTATGAACAACTTCAAAGTATAATGGATAAAATACCGAAAAGAGACATACTGGTCGTCATGGGCGATATGAATGCTAAAGTTGGCAATGACAACATAGAGAGAGAGAAGGTAATGGGCATACATGGACTGGGCAACATGAATGAAAATGGAGAGATGTTTGCAAACTTCTGCACATTCAATGAGCTGGTGATTGGAGGCACCATCTTCCCACACAAAAATTGCCACAAAGTAACGTGGGTCTCACCAGACAACAAAACAGAGAATCAAATAGACCACATCACTATAGGTCGCACCTGGAGGAGCACATTGCAGGATGTACGAACAAAAAGAGGAGCAGACATTGGATCAGACCACCATCTGGTTGTGGCCAAGCTAAAAATAAAGCTAGCCAACCAAAGGCCAAAAACAGACAGGCGAATTAGATTTGACCTAGGCAAGCTCCGAAACCCACAGGAAAAGAACGAACTACAGCTAACCCTTAAAAACCGATTTGCTGCACTGCAACTAGACGATGATAATGAAGGAAACATAGACAAAACCTGGGATAACTTCAAAGAAATTATTACAGTATCTTGCAAGGAAATACTAAAACCTGCCCCGGAAAACAAAAAACACTGGATCAGCGATGAGACATGGCAAAGAATTGAAGATCGGAAACATGCAAAACAAAAAGTGAATCAAGCCAAAACAAGAAAACATAAACAACTTACTCAACAAGAGTACCATACAATTTCAAAAGAGGTCACAAAAATGCTTAGAAATGACAAACGACTATTTTATAATAAGCTAGCTGAACAAGCAGAAGAAGCAGCAGGAAAAGGAGATCTAAAACAGGTATACAAAATTACTAAACTCTTGAGTGGCAAGAAATCTAACTACAATGTACCAGTCCGAGATAAACAAGGTAAAGTCATTTCCTCCATAGATGACCAGCTTAGAAGATGGAAAGAATATTTCCAGGAAGTCCTAAACAGACCGACCCCTCTGAACCCACCCGTTTTGACCACAGGAGAAACACTGGACATAAATATGGAAGAGATATCCAAAGAAGAAATATGGACGGCCATCAATCAAATGAAGACAGGGAAAGCAGCAGGTGTAGACAACATACCACCGGAGGTCCTAAAAGAAGGAGGAGCTGAAATCATCAACCAACTCCACAATATCTTCAACAAAATTTGGTCAACTGAAACCCCTCCTGCAGAATGGAAAAGGGGCTTACTGATTAAAATTCCAAAGAATGGGGATCTGTCACAATGTGAGAAATGGCGAGGAATTACTCTACTATCAGTACCAAGCAAGGTCTTTAGCAGAACGATACTAAACAGAATAAAAGATGCCTGCGATGATCTCCTGAGAGAAGAACAAGCTGGGTTCAGAAAAGGAAGATCATGCATTGACCAAATAGCAACACTCCGGATAATTATAGAACAATCTATTGAATGGCAATCTCCACTCTATGCCACATTTGTGGACTTTGAAAAGGCCTTTGATAGCATAAATAGAGAAACTATATGGTCAATAATGAGGCACTATGGAATACCAAATAAAATAACTAACATCATCCGAAATCTGTACGAAAACTTCACCTGCCAAGTAGTACATAATGGTAGACTAACAGATGAATTCCATGTCACAACTGGAGTCAAACAAGGATGCCTCCTTTCACCACTTCTGTTTCTTCTTGTGTTAGACTGGGTCACAAAAGAAGCTTATGCAAGCTCAGGAAAAGGAATCCAGTGGAACCTAATGCAAAAACTAGAAGATTTGGAGTTTGCTGATGACTTGGCCATTCTGTCCCACAGACTCCAAGACATGCAAGACAAAGTCACAGCCTTGAGCGAGACTGGGAAAAGAGTAGGACTCAAGATAAACATTCAAAAAACAAAATTTTTGAAAATAAACTTCCTACAAGATGGAGTCATCCAAGTAGAAAACCGCAACCTGGAGCAAGTTAACAACTTTGTATACCTTGGGAGTGTGGTCAGTGTAGCAGGGGGAACAGATGAGGACATCGAACGAAGAATAAATTTGGCGCGACAGGCTTTTGCCAATCTGAAACAGGTCTGGAGATCTACACACATCTCTGTCAAAACAAAAGTAAGGATCTTTAACACCAATGTTAAAACGGTCCTACTTTATGGATCCGAAACATGGCGGACGACAGAGACAGCAAAAAATAGACTCCAGACCTTTGTTAACAGATGCCTTAGAAATATTCTGAAAATAAAATGGTTCGATAAGGTCGAAAACTCCAAGCTGTGGGAGAGGTGTGGACAAAGAACAGTAGAACAACAAATCATGGAAAGAAAGTGGAGATGGATTGGACACACCCTCAGGAAAGATAACAGCAGGGCTAGGCAGGCCTTAGATTGGAACCCCCAGGGCAAGCGACAACGAGGAAGACCCAAGCGTACATGGAGACGGAGCATGTTGGACGAGGCTGGAAGGACTGGGAAGAGCTGGGAAGAACTGAAGCGACTGGCAAGGGACCGTGTAGAGTGGCGAGCTTTGACAGAGGCCCTATGTTCCACAAGGAACTCAAAGGACAAATGATGATGATGCAACTTAATACTATACACCATGCAACTTAACTCCATATCAGTTAAATGATATACAGTGTGTCAGCTATACCGCATCTCACTTATATTATAAATACGACACGCCGTTTCTTTTTCCTTATTTAAAGTTGTTTTTTAAACTGTATTCCGCTTGCTCACAAATTATGTGGCTTTAAATCTGACAAAGTAATCAGCCACCACTCTACAAACTCTACTGTTAGAACGAGTTAAGTGAAAAATCTCGAGTGTAATGTAAAAAAACACCAAAATATTGAGAAAAAACAACAACAAAACTTAAACTATATCCTGATTTGTTTAAAAGGCTGTTAAAATTAACAATTGCGTGAAGTCTTTTCTGTGGGGATACAAGTATCCCGTGACACTTTTTTTCATAATAGCACCCAGCTCTGGTGGCGCCGTGCTCTGGTGGCGCCCTGCTCTTCCATCTCACTATCGATTGGTTATGGAACCGACTTGATTGATGTCTCTTAAATTGGCCATGTACCATTCCGCGCCACTCCCTGCACTGCGCATCTACCCCCGACCCTCCCAGAGACGCCCCTGCAACATACATTCCCGCGTTATAGATCTCTAACCGAGGCTCCCTTCCGTAACCACACTGCCCACAACCACTTGCCAGTGCACTTCATGCCTGATTAGATGCTCAGAGGATAATCTAAGTAGTTAAAGTAATGCTTATTTAAATGTAAGTGAAAGGGGTGTGCTGGTATTGTGAATGCCCTGATAAGCAGTGCCGGTGGCCGACATTAAATTATCAAATAATTGGGCAGATATTATGTCAGATACAACATTAAATTATCAATTACTTGGGCAGATATTGTGTCGAATACAACATTAAATTATCAAACTCTTTGGGCAGATATTATGTCAGATACAACATTAAATTATCAGACACTTGGGCAGATATTATGTCAGATACAACATTAAATTATCAGACACTTGGGCAGATATTATGTCAGATACAACATTAAATTATCAAACATTTTGGCAGATATTATGTCAGATTCAACATTAAATTATCAAACACTTGGGCAGATATTATGACAAGTGTCCAGGATGCTGGTTGACATTTAACGATATTGTGAATATCACTTTGAAGGAGTAATGAAATTATGACACAGCCAGTGAAAAGTGGATCGGTTTGCATTCCATCGCATCCAATGATAAACACCCTTATCCACACACTTGGCTTATCTGATTGCTTCCATGCTACTGCAGTCCATGGATAATTGCCTCTGTTATTTAGAAGAAATTGTCGGGAGAATTGGATTCAGTTCTAGAGAGCTGAGGAGCCGTCAACGTGGGAAACAAACTAATGAACAATATCTGAGAATGAAAGGGAGCTAATGAACAATCTCTGAGATTGAGAGGAAAGTAATGAACAAACTCTTAGTTTGAGAGGAAAGTAATGAATAATCTCTGAGATTGAGAGGAAAGTAATGAACAATATCTGAGATTGAGAGGAAATTAATGAACAAACTCTGAGATTGAGATGAGAGAAATGAACAAATCCTTAGATTGAGAGGAAAGTATTAAACAAACTCTGATATTGAGATGAGAGAAATGAACAAAACTCTGATATTGAGATGAGAGAAATGAACAATCTCTGAGATTGAGAGGAAAGTAATGAACAAACTCTGATATTGAGATGAGAGAAATGAGCAATCTCTGAGATTGAGAGGAAAGTATAGAACAAACTCTCAGATTGAGATGAGAGAAATTAACAAACTCTGAGATTGAGATGAGAGAAATTAACAAACTCTGAGATTGAGATGAGAGAAATGAACAAACTCTGAGATTGAGATGAGAGAAATGAACAAACTCTGAGATTGAGATGAGAGAGATTTGATGAGTTTCTGTAGTAAGCTCGGTGTAGTATAAATCACGATGTACAGACATTTACTCAATATTACTGGAACAGTTTTAAACATTCATTCAATACAGTTAAACACAATAATGCAATACAGTTAAACACACTAATTCAATACAGTTAAATACACTACTTCAACGGTGGCCAAACTGCCGCTCTCGAGCCGCATGCGGCTCTTCTGCGTTCACATTGCGGCTCGCGAATAAATGATGAAATGACAACTTTTCGTCTGAAAACATAATATAAAAAATAAATGGAAGTTAAAAACAGAAGTCTCGACCGACACAAAGAGTTGAAAATATTGTGGGCGTCATTTAAATTGTAAAAGTTTGAGGGAGCGATTGGTTTGTGATTGATAACAGGAAACAATAATTAACCTTAAAAACACTTTTTAAAAACTAGTCATATATTAAAAATGCACTAATTTTCTACTTTTTAGTCTACGCATTTTACAGTAAGTGCAAAGCCAGCTTACCTTTTGACTATAAATCCCTTATATATGAGTCATATGAAACATAACTAAAAGTAGTGATTATGTTCAAACGCGACATTTACAGACTGAAACAGAATTATCTCCCCTGGTTTTTATCTCCCCTGGGCGCAGGGACGGTAGGGGGTGTGAACAGTGACGGTCGGCGTCAACGCGTGAACTGGGCACGTGAAAAAATTATAAACAAATAGTTGGACCTTATTATTCTGATGGGGACTTTAAAATCAATAAAATCGAGGATTAATTTCAACATTAGATTCAAACAACTCCAGACTTCGGTGACTGATAACACATAGTGCTTCAATGCGGCTCTCAAAACAATTTGTATTTTTCAAATGGCTCCCAGTTACTACAGGTCTGGCCACCCCTGCACTAATTCAATAGAGTTAAACACACATTAACGTAATACAGTTACACAAACATTACTTCATACAATAATACACATATTATTTCAATACAAATTGTACCTACATTATTTTAATACAAATTGCTATTATTAATTTAAAATACCAATTGCTCACACACATTCCATCAATAAACAACAATCGAGCTCTTCAAAATGGGCTGGAGATATTGTAACAGACGGATGCCAGAAAACATAACAAGAAGAATTCCCTCAGCAAGCTTTATGTACGTATTAAGAAACAGCAACACAGTATTGCCATGGAACACCCAGCAGAGTTAAAGCAGCTCTCTTACTCCTGTGACACTTTGTTCTACACCCCCCACTGTGCCTAAAACAATATTACAATGAGAATTAATTACACGTTAGTAAAAACATTGCGTATAAAGTCTGCGGAGACGATGAGAAGCATTAGAATTTTCAATCCGGAAATAGTATAATCTCCCCTTTGCACCGGTCGATGCCGGTGTAATTGTGTAATCGGCTCTAGTGGAGTAACTCAATTACATGGTAATCAATGCCCCAGGTAATGATGTAATCGATACCCTCCAGAAGCGCAGCGAGTTCACGTCCTTTAAACGCGAGAAGAAGCAGTTGATTCCGTAAGGAAGCTCAAGACGACTGTGGTGAAATAATCCTACAAGAATGTCAGTAATAGGCACGTAACTTACGGACAAGGAATGGAGGGATGATACGGTAACAATTGGACAAGACTGCAGATTGGATGACGTATGATGACGGTGAATACAATGTGGGCTAAGTGTTATATACCAGCGTACATTGATATTTCATGTATCCGAATCAAATTAAACCTTCTATTGAAAATCAATGAATTAAAATTAAAAATAGAGAAAGAGTGGGGAGGGAGAGGAGGAGTGAGAGGAGAGACAGAGAGAGACACAGAGAGAGAGAGAGACAGAGAGAGAGAGAGAGAAAGAGAGAGACAGAGACAGAGAGAGGGCACACAGAGAGAAACAGAGAGAGAGTGAGAGAGAGACAGAAAGAGAAGCACAGAGAGAGACAGAAAGCGAGAGAGAAACAGATGAGAGAGATAGATGAGGGAGAGAGTGAGAGAGAGAGGTGAGAGAGAGACAGAGAGAGAGAGAGGGGGCACGAGAGAGAGAGGAGAGAGAGAGCAGAAAGAGAAGACAGAGAGACAGAAAGCGAGAGAGTGAAACAGATTGAGAGAGATAGAATGAGGGAGAGAGTGAGAGAGAGATAGAGTGAGAGAGGGAGAGACAGAGAGAGAGAGGGAGCACAGAGAGAGAGAGAGAGAGAGAGAGAGAGAGAGAGAGAGAGAGAGAGAGGAGAGATAGAGAGAGAGAAGGGGAAGAAACAAATATTTCCATCACAACATGACCCGTTACAAATTGGTTTAAGAATCTTTCAGAAAATCAAAGATCTAATTTAAATACATTTTTTTATTTAATGTTTCAATTTGCGATGTTCCGGAAAAAAATAATTCAGTTTCCATGACGATTGAAGCCGAACCAAAAATAAATAAAACATATTTGTTACTATACCCCATCTCTTCTATGCTTCAGAATTATTTGGGTTTATCAAATTTAGCTTGAAAAATTTTAGGCTAAAATATTATGTTTGTTATATACAGTGGTATCTCGAGATACGAAATTAATCCGTTCCGGCTTTCGTAACTTGGATCTTTTGTATTCCGAACAAAGATTCGCATGTTAAATACCTAACCCGCTCCAAGCCACACAGAAACAACCCTACAAAATGGAAAATATCATTGCTAGGTAAACTATAGAAAAAACAAAGTAGGATTCTTCAACAACGATAAATTCTTCCTGTGGCCTTTCGTATCTTGGATCTTTCGTATCTTGAAGCTTTCCTATCTTGGATCTTTCGTATCTTGAAGCTTTCGTATCTCGAGGTACCACTGTATATGTCTGGATATTTGTTCAAACTTTTGATTTTTGGTTGCCACAATTCACACACAAGACACATGAATCTGTATTTTTTTATTTAGCGGAGTTTTAACGAGAACACAACTAATTTCTAGTGTTACCGTATGATCTCCAAGAACAGGCCATCCATCAGAATAAACTCACACATGGCTAATGAAAAGAAATCAAGTTTAAACAAAAAATGCCGTCTTGGAAAACAAATGATTTCAACCAAAATCTTTAAGGACGTGATGGTGTTGGTGATACATTTTAAATGGCCAATGAAAAACGTTCAGCATCGTTACGTGTAATTACATTGAGTGCTTGTATTTTGTTTTTGAGAAGATTTTTTGTTTCAGATGTAGGCGCATGTGATTGTGCATTTTGTTTTCACATCTCATTTATTGTCACGTGTCATTTTGACATCCCATTTTATTTTATTTTCCCGTGCCATTTTGCATTTTTTTTGACATCACATTTTATTGTCACGTGCCATTTTGCTTTCAGATCGAGTCACGCCGAAGGAGGGACTCGTGGCGCAGGAGATATGACGTCAGCTCAACGGGAGGTCGCAGACCTGAGAGATGTGCGGGGGCGGGAGGAGGCAGAGAGTGTCTACAAGGTAATCCTCTTTCATTCTTGCCTTAGAAGTGTGACCGGCGACAGAGAGCGTATACCAGGCAATGGTCATTTATTCCTGTCGCAGACCTGTGACCGGCGACAGAGAGCGTATACCAGGCAATGGTCATTTATTCCTGTCGCAGACCTGTGACCGGCGACAGAGAGCGTATACCAGGCAATGGTCATTTATTCCTGTCGTAGACCTGTGACCGGCGACAGAGAGAGTATACCAGGCAATGGTCATTTATTCCTGTCATAGACCTGTGACCGACTACAGAGAGCGTATACCAGGCAATGGTCATTTATTCCTGTCGCAGACCTGTGACCGGCGACAGAGAGCGTATACCAGGCAATGGTCATTTATTCCTGTCGCAGACCTGTGACCGGCGACAGAGAGAAGACTCGAACACTCCTCTGAAAGTTTGTTAGTTGACCCGTCACTTAACTTCCACACGATCTGAATTTTGTTCATCATCACCATCATCTCCAGTGGCGTTACAGCCCATGTAGGGCCCTGGCCTGCTCCAACACATCCTTCCATTCTGTGCGATCCATGGCTTTTCTCCTCCATGCCCGAACCCCCCAGCTGATGTATATCCATCTCCACATCATTGATCCATCTCAGTCTTAGACGACCAGTGAGTCGTCTGCCTGCATATAACTTTTGCCGCTCTGCATTCCGGCATCCTTTCAACATATCGTGCCCAACGTTGGACTGGGGAATTAGTTTTTTGTTTCATTGACTCTAAAATAGAAAGATATTTAACATTGTTATAAACGAATGGTTTCCAAGAGGAAAAAAAAAGAAATACCTGAGCGGCCACAGGTCACGGTAGTTGTGAGACGAAAGATATCGCCGATCTATGAAGTGGTAATTTAAAAAAAGGAATGATACATTTGTATTAGATTTTAGAAACAGTGTTACGTTTATTGAAATGGCCGTGCCAATCTGCCTCCCTAATAGTCCTTAATGTAACGTATACCAGGCGGATTGTGGATTGTTACGCTTTGAAAATTGTGTTTGTTTTTACAATCAAACAAGGAGCTGAAATATGCCATCCTGTTATCGATATTTAACAATGATCCAGACATCCTGACCTCTACTGAAATATCACCGTGCAACGCTGACATATACATGACATCATCATGGACCTCTCATCCCTCTATTTAAACAGCCCCCCCCCCACCTTTCTGACCCACCCATGTACATTGTCTACGTCCGTCCGAACTGAGGAGCGAGATATACCCTGCCTAGTGGGTCTTCATTTAATTAACAGCCCAAAGGGCCACGTTCTAACCTCCCATTTTGTCCTACATTTACTAGGTATTCACTGAAACTCAGACTCTCTCTCTCTCTCTCTTCTGTGCCATGTACCAACGACGGGACTCTCTTGGTGTCTCTTCTGTGCCATGTACCAGTGACGAGACTCCCTTGGTCTCTCTTCTGTGCCATGTACCAGCGACGGGACTCACTTGGTCTCTCTTCTGTGCCATGTACCAGCGACGGGACTCACTTGGTCTCTCTTCTGTGCCATGTACCAGTGACGGGACTCTCTTGGTCTCCTGTGCCATGTACTAAAGACGGGACTCTCTTGGTGTCTCTTCTGTGCCATGTACCAGTGACGAGACTCCCTTGGTCTCTCTTCTGTGCCATGTACCAGCGACGGGACTCACTTGGTCTCTCTTCTGTGCCATGTACCAGCGACGGGACTCACTTGGTCTCTCTTCTGTGCCATGTACCAGCGACGGGACTCACTTGGTCTCTCTTCTGTGCCATGTACCAGTGACGGGACTCTCTTGGTCTCCTGTGCCATGTACTAAAGACGGGACTCTCTTGGTGTCTCTTCTGTGCCATGTACCAGTGACGAGACTCCCTTGGTCTCTCTTCTGTGCCATGTACCAGCGACGGGACTCACTTGGTCTCTCTTCTGTGCCATGTACCAGCGACGGGACTCACTTGGTCTCTCTTCTGTGCCATGTACCAGCGACGGGACTCACTTGGTCTCTCTTCTGTGCCATGTACCAGCGACGAGACTCCCTTGGTCTCTCTTCTGTGCCATGTACCAGCGACGGGACTCACTTGGTCTCTCTTCTGTGCCATGTACCAGCGACGGGACTCACTTGGTCTCTCTTCTGTGCCATGTACCAGCGACGGGACTCACTTGGTCTCTCTTCTGTGCCATGTACCAGCGACGAGACTCTCTTGGTCTTATTCTTGTTGGCGCATGTCAAACTGAATTACCTCCTGAATATCACCATTTTAGTGATTGGAACTGATATGTCAACACGTTGTTGCATGATGTCCACATAGCTTGTCTCTTCGGCAACTGATCTATCAGCATTCTATTACTCGATATCCTCGGAGCTTGACTCATTCGGCAACTGTTATACCAACATTCTATTACTAGATGTCCACATACATTGTCTCCTTTGGCAACTATCTACCAACATTCTATTACTAGATGTCCACATAGCTTGTCTCCTTTGGCAACTATCTACCAACATTCTATTACTGGGTGTCCTCGGAGCCAAGCCCCCCCCCCTGCCCTCCCTCTGTATACATCGCTTGGCTCCCTTTGCCAACCTCCTGTCTCGGACCACACTAATGGACGCTAACATGTCCACGTCACGCCACAGGGCAATCACTCAATGCATTGATACATTTGTCCAGGCGGATATATTGGAGCCCCCCCCCTTTTCCACACGCCTCGCTCTTTTCATCCCCACCTTCTGTGTGCTTCGTTGTTATTATAATATTATTTTCCATTGCTTCATTTTGTAACCCTCGAATCCGAATCAACAAACTTAATGGCATTAAGTCGAATGAATCTCGGCTGTCAATACGGCGAGGTGCAGCTTTATAGGGATGGGGTGGTGGTGGGGGAGGGGGGCGAGACACATGCAGAAAATCAATAGTAATCGGGATTGTTAGAATATCCGAAGTTGTTCAATTTGAGTCCCTTGGTCAGAGGAAATAGCACTTGGACTTAGGATATTTTCTTTAAGTTATCAAAGGGAGGTGGCGGCATTGGTTTTGTTGTTGTTGTTGTTGACGTTGTAATAACGTTGACGTTGCTACGAATGTAGGTGCTGCTAGTTACATACGTCGTTAACGACATGCTACCTTGTTGGAATTAAATCGTCACTGTGTTTGTTTTGACATTTCATCAACCAACCCATTTCAATCAACCCATGGTCTGAATTACTTCCCCATTGAAAGGAACCCATTGAGTGACTTACTTCTCCTTAAACCAATCCATGGACTGACTTACTTCCCCTTGATCCAACCCATGGTCTGAATTACTTCCCCATTGAAAGGAACCCATTGAGTCACTTACTTCTCCTTGAACCAACCGATGGTCTGAATTACTTCCCCATTGAAAGGAACCCATTGAGTGACTTACTTCTCCTTGAACCAATCCATGGACTGACTTACTTCCCCTTTAACCAACCCATGGACTGACTTACTTCCCCTTTAACCAACCCATGGACTGACTTACTTCCCCTTTAACCAACCCATGGACTGACTTACTTCCCCTTTAACCAACCCATGGACTGACTTACTTCCCCTTGAACCAACCCATGGACTGACTTACTTTCCCCTGAATCTCCCAGCTGACTATCGTACTCAGAGAAACAAAGATAAGGATTTGATCCAACCCAGTCCGGGCCATCAATCTTCGCTCCCTCACACCTCACTCAATTATGGAGCATTCCTGCCCTTGTCCTGGCCTCGTCCTAACTCCCATCTCGCGTTGCGTTCTCACGCACATATTTAAATAAGACACGATCTGCTCATTGTCTCTATCTTTTCAATCATTCTTTATTTCTATCTTTCAATCATTTTAGCCTTCTCTTTTTTCAATCGTTCTTTCTTTATATCATTCAATCATTTTAGCGTTCTATCTTTCAATCATTCTAAGTCTATATCTGTCTCACTTTTCCACCATGAGTTTGTCCGCACATGTGTAGATACACATCGCATGCTGCAGTGTGTCAATAGCCAATTCCGCCAAGTGTCGAAAATATGGGTCCGTTTTCAACTTTTTACACGTGGCGATACATGATTTTTCCATATCGTTACTCCTATATTTATAATATCGGGGGAGGGGCGCGGGTGTCGACATAGGAAAAAAAAGTTTAATAAATGTTATGATAAGAAAAAAAGTACCCCAACCTATATATTGATGTGGTCGTTTTCAGTTGATGAAACCGCTTAGAGGAAAATAAGCGAACAACTCAATCTAAATCCCCGTCCACTGTTACCTCCCCTCCCACTCTCGGTCCTGGACTTACTTCCCCTGGACGTGGTCAACTGATGGTTTATCTCTTGAGTGGGTGTCTTATTTCAAACACTTTTCTTTTCTCCATTGCTATTAAATCGACCAAGACTCTCGGTCAGTCTGAGCGGGGGGTGGGGGAGGATGGGTGTCTAACAGGAGACAGGGCATGGGTGTGTCCTGGAGGGAGGTGGAGACAAGTCCTAGTCTTCTGGTCTTCTGGTCAGTGAGACAAAGTCCTGGCTTGCTGGTCAGTAAGACAAAGTCCTAGCCTGCTGGTCAGTAAGACAAAGTCCTAGCCTGCTGGTCAGTAAGACAAAGTCCAAGCCTGCTGGTCAGTAAGACAAAGTCCTAGCCTGCTGGTCAGTAAGACAAAGTCCAAGCCTGCTGGTCAGTAAGACAAAGTCCTAGCCTGCTGGTCAGTAAGACAAAGTCCTAGCTTGCTGGTCAGTAAGACAAAGTCTAAGCCTGCTGGTCAGTAAGACAAAATCCTAGCCTGCTGGTCAGTAAGACAAAGTCCTAGCTTGCTGGTCAGTAAGACAACGTCCAAGCCTGCTGGTCAGTAAGACAAAGTCCGAGCCTGCTGGTCAGTAAGACAAAGTCCTAGCCTGCTGGTCAGTAAGACAAAGTCCTAGCCTGCTGGTCAGTAAGACAAAGTCCTAGCCTGCTGGTCAGTAAGACAAAGTCCAAGCCTGCTGGTCAGTAAGACAAAGTCCTAGCCTGCGGGTCAGTAAGACAAAGTCCTAGCTTGCTGGTCAGTAAGACAAAGTCCAAGCCTGCTGGTCAGTAAGACAATGTCCCATCCTGCTGGTCAGTAAGACAAAGTCCTAGCTTGCTGGTCAGTAAGACAAAGTCCAAGCCTGCTGGTCAGTAAGACAAAGTCCAAGCCTGCTGGTCAGTAAGAAAAAGTTCTAGCATGTTGTTCAGTGAGCCAAAGTCTCGGGCTGATAGTCAGGGAAATGAACTCCTAGACTAGTTGTCACTGAAACAAGGTCCTATTTTGATAGAGAGTATTTTGGAAATAAACATTTTGTCCTCACATTTTGAATCGTGCAAAAGACCAGACGAAATCACAAGAAACTTTCATTAAATGTGATACTTTGTTATAGGCAAAACTATTTATTGTCGGAGAGGAATTAGTGGATTAAGGTTGGTACTTATCATGTCCGCTTTCCTGTCTAAATAATGCATGGAAGGAAGATACCATTAGCCATTAATCCATAGCAAGTATGTTATTCAGACAATTAAAATCCACACACATGTTTTAGGAACTTACCCATTTTGTTTGCTATTTTGCTATACGGCAGCCTACTCTGTTTTACCAAAAATTTAAAGTTCTACAGACCTTTTAGGCATAGAAGTTTTTGTTGTTTCGATTGGGGGATATTTCTCATCACATTAAATATTGTAGGTAACACCAAGCCGTATCTAAAAAAGTCCACTAATAATAATAATAATAATCAATTGATAATTTTATAGCGCTGTATCCCAGCAAGGAGCCGGGCTCACAGCGCTTTACATAGAGATCATAAAATACGTATTATAATTGAATAAACATTCTTTATCATAATAATCAGGGATTCTCATTCCTTTTAGATCGCCTTATCCCCCTTGACGTCAAAACATAATTCCCGCCACCACTGCAAGCTAAATTCTAGCCAAGTGCAAGGGAAACCTAGCTTCCCTCGCACTCCCAGACTCTCCCTTCGGCACCGCGGGGGGATGCAAGCGCCCACCCTTAAGATCCACCGGATTTTGACATACTCCCACACCAAGTTGCTAGCAATGAACACTCAGACGAAGTACCTTCAGACTTAATGTTGCTCGGGGGGCTTAGCTGCAGAGCAAACTTTGTCTCCAGTCGAAGAACATGCCTCTCTTCTTACACCCGAGAGGTTGGTTGGCCCGGGGGGGGGGTTGAGGGCTGCGGTCAGCGTCCTCCCTGGCAAGCCAACAAAATGATCCGATTGGTTTAAGACCCCATCGATTCCGTTCTGTGCCAATCTCTTCCCCGTTCGTTTGTCGCGCATGTCAGCTCCAATAAAGGAGGCTTTTAAGCACCTGAAACAAACTTGATGTTTTCAAAATAGATTGCCCTTGGGAGGTTTATACTTTGATGGCCTGTGGCAGCCCCTAACTGGCTTTTTGATGGCCGGTGGCCGTCAGCGGCATGGGTTGGAGCCATCCAGTCCCGTCCATATCCATTTGTGTTTGTGGCCATCCAAACCCATTGGATGCTTTTTAGCCATTCCAAATTGTTAGTTTGTGTCGTCTGTCTGCTAATTTGTGTCGTCTGTCTGCTAGTTTGTGTAGTCCGTCTGTTAGTTTGTATAGTCTGTCTGCTAGTTTGTGTCGTCTGTCTGCTAGTTTGTGTCGTCCGTCAGTTAGTTTGTGTAGTCTGTCTGCTAGTTTGTGTCGTCCGTCTGTTAGTTTGTATAGTCTGTCTGCTAGTTTGTGTCGTCTGTCTGCTAGTTTGTGTCGTCTGTCTGATGGTTGTGTCGTCTGTCTGATGGTTGTGTCGTCCGTCAGTTAGTTTGTGTCGTCTATCTGCTAATTTTTGTAGTCTGTCTGCTAGTTTGTGTCGTCCGTCAGTTAGTTTGTGTCGTCTGTCTGCTAATTTTTGAAGTCTGTCTGCTAGTTTGTGTCGTCCGTCAGTTAGTTTGTGTCGTCTGTCTGCTAATTTTTGTAGTCTGTCTGCTAGTTTTTGTAGTCTGTCTGCTAGTTTGCGTCGTCAGTCTGTTAGTTTGTGTAGTCTGTCTGATGGTTGTGTCGTCTGTCTGCTAGTTTATATAGTCTGTCGTCTGTCTGCTAGTTTGCGTCGTCTGTAGTCTGTCTGTTAGTTTGTATAGTCTGTCTGCTAGTTTGTGTCGTCTGTCTGCTAGTTTGTGTCGTCTGTCTGTTAGTTTGTTTAGTCTGTCTGTTAGTTTTTGTAGTCTGTCTGCTAGTTTGTGTCGTCTGTCTGCTAGTTTATATAGTCTGTCGTCTGTCTTCTAGTTTATGTCGTCTGTAGTCTGTCTGTTAGTTTGTATAGTCTGTCTGCTAGTTTGTGTCGTCTGTCTGCTAGTTTGTGTCGTCCGTCAGTTAGTTTGTGTAGTCTGTCTGCTAGTTTGTGTCGTCCGTCTGTTAGTTTGTATAGTCTGTCTGCTAGTTTGTGTCGTCTGTCTGCTAGTTTGTGTCGTCTGTCTGATGGTTGTGTCGTCTGTCTGATGGTTGTGTCGTCCGTCAGTTAGTTTGTGTCGTCTGTCTGCTAATTTTTGTAGTCTGTCTGCTAGTTTGTGTCGTCCGTCAGTTAGTTTGTGTCGTCTGTCTGCTAATTTTTGAAGTCTGTCTGCTAGTTTGTGTCGTCCGTCAGTTAGTTTGTGTCGTCTGTCTGCTAATTTTTGTAGTCTGTCTGCTAGTTTTTGTAGTCTGTCTGCTAGTTTGCGTCGTCAGTCTGTTAGTTTGTGTAGTCTGTCTGATGGTTGTGTCGTCTGTCTGCTAGTTTATATAGTCTGTCGTCTGTCTGCTAGTTTGCGTCGTCTGTAGTCTGTCTGTTAGTTTGTATAGTCTGTCTGCTAGTTTGTGTCGTCTGTCTGCTAGTTTGTGTCGTCTGTCTGTTAGTTTGTTTAGTCTGTCTGTTAGTTTTTGTAGTCTGTCTGCTAGTTTGTGTCGTCTGTCTGCTAGTTTGAGTCGACTTTCTGCTAGTTTGTTTAGTCTGTCCGGTATACCACGTTTAACTCGTGGATTCTTTTTCTTGGCGTAACCCACAAGAAGGAGACCCCACAGCCTGGTGACGTGATCGCGCGTAACAATGCAAGACAACAAATCGCAGGACAACGCTTACCTCCTGGAGTATTATTTTTGTTGTAGGACGGCATCATTGTGTTCTTTCTGATTCAATCATTCTCAGAGCATTCAATCATTCTCAGAGCATTCAATCATTCTCAGAGCGTTCAATAATCCTCAGAGCATACACTAATTCTCAGAGCATTCGGTCATTCTCATAACATTCAATCATTCTCAGAACATTCAATCATTCTAAGAACATTCAATCATTCTCAGAGCATTCAATCATTCTCAGAGCATTCACTCATTCTCAGAGCATTCAATCATTCTCAGAGCATTCAATCATTTTCAGAGCATTCAATCATTCTCGGAGTTCGCTAACACCACAGTCCTAATGAATGTTACCATCGCGTTCATACTATGAAAGCGACTGTCCTTTAGTCCAAATTCAGACAATTTGAAAACTGAAACTTTGACACCGCCAACCCCCAACCACCCCGCCCCCACGCTCCCCATTATTTAAGCTTCTAATATTTTGTCTAAAAGTTACAATACGATTTCTGTCCGCTGTCGTCTCACCGCTTGTCCGCACCTCCTCTCGGCCGGGAATACAATTTACCGTAGTGAGAATATGATTTATGGACGGCCGGTGACTTGTCTCGCATGCAACATTACATTACATCTCACTCTGGACAAATCTCATCATCTTTGAAATGAAATCCCCCCCCCTTTTTTTTCCTACGCTTTTTTTTTACTCTTCCTTTTCTCTTTCTTGTAGTATCTCGTTAAATAGGATTAAATCTCGTCGCGAGGCTGCTACGAGCTCATCTGCGTAATCGGAGATATCCGAGTCCTTTTAAAATATTGGTTCCCTATTTGTTGCTGTTTACTTTACCATAACACGTCAAAGTCCTGTGATTTTTTTTATTTCTTTGCGGGATTTAGTCGGTGTTAGTTCGTTCTCTGATCAAATAAAATAAAATAGAAAAATTCAAAATGGTAAACACATTTGGATATTTTTAGTACAAGACGATGTGGTTCGAAAAATAAATCATAAAACAATTTTTTGGATAATTATGTATTTAAGTTAAATTAAAGCCCCTAAAACTTCTCAACAACCATATTTTTAAATAAGTTATTTAATAAGTGAATTAAGTGTAATACTATTAATACAACTCTCGATTTAAAATTTGCGCACGATTTAAAAAAAAAGAGGCAAAACGTACTGCTAAGCAGTCAAACTTCAAACTTAACCTTCAAAATTAAGTTATCAACAACCAAACATCTGTCAATGATGAACGTAGCTCATGTCACCGTAATGTCACGATATGTCGTTTATTATTTCTGTTGTAATGAGGATAGGAAGGTTTTACTTTGAATTCCGCTTGCTGGGGTTTTACGCTATATAAATTATCAAATTATAATGACTATATTTAAGCAACATGCATCCAATACCGCACAACAATAAATGTAAAGCCAAACTGTCTACAGCCGACACTGTACACACTCAACCACATATCTGCACAAGACGAAAACATATCAGCACAAATATGGCTTTCTTTACTCATCGTACGTACATAAGGCAGAGAGTTTCGACCAATCTCAGTTTTTATACCCATCGCACACATGAGTGAAGTCCGACTTTCTATTTCAATCTCACACAATCAGAAAGGACGATTCGACCCAATCTCTATCTGCCGTCATCCCAGTCACACAACAAGGCTTCGGCCAAATCTGACTTTCTCTACTGATCGCGGCCGCACAGGGTTGCCAGATTGTAATTTGAGGAAAAGGCCAAACTGACTGCCAAAAAAGGCCAAACTTATATAAAAAATGTCAACAAAAATGACGTCACGCACCTTGGGGGCGGGAGGGGGTCACATATTTGTGGCGATGTATGACGAGGGGAAGGGTGTTTTTAAGAACTGTGATGTCATATTGGAAAGGGTCTAGCTCTTGATTACGTGTGACGAGAATACATAGAAAAATCTGCCAAAATCGCGTGACGTCATTTATGGACGGCTCATAACGGCTGAAAATAAGTTCACTATTTAAAATGAAGGTAAAACCAGGAGAAAAAGGATAATAAATGTGTAAATGCCAATGTTCGTATGTATTGTTGTACTCACAAAATGAATAGACTATGATACTAACATACAAATTTCAAAGAAAAGCTTCAGGTCATCCTTTTCCTCTAGACTGCTATTTGCAGTACATGTATTATTATAAACTTTATCAGATGTCAAGTCATCAAGCATTCTTGGTGACATGACAAAGTCCTTACTGCATTTATTTGTAAACAAAGGCTCAGCCCTGACTCTAACAATAGCGTCTAAAAGTTTGAGCTGCATTCTGTATTTGGCTTTGTCTTAATAGCCTCTTCGTTAAACTTTTAAAAAACTTTTTAATGTCTAACATACACGTAAGCTATTCAAAAATAGAATATAATTAATAAGGTTATTGACTTATTGGATAATTTAATTTTTTGTGAGTTAAAGATTAGTTGTATATATATTTTATATATATATTTTTTTCAAAGAAAAGGGCCAAAAAGCCAAACAAAAAATTTGAGGCCAAACCCTCTTTAAAAAAGGCAAAATTTTGAGAATGCTTAAAAAGGCCAATATGGCAACCCTTCGGCCGCATGTCTACACAGGGCACTCGGGTCGAGGCAAGCAAGTGATTAGGTTGGACGGGTCCACTCGGAGGTTAGGTTGGAAGAGTCCACTTAGAGTTAGGGTTGGAAGAGTCCACTAAGATTTTGGGTGGACTAGTCCACTCAGAGGTTGGGGTTTACGAGTCCACTTAAAGGTTGAGGTTTACGAGTCCACTTAGGACTTAGAGGTTGGGTTGGAAGAGTCCATTTAGAGGTCACGTTGGATGAGTCCAAACATAGGTTGGGTTGGACGAGTCCACTTTGAGGTTGGGTTGGACGGGTCCACTTTGAGTTTGGGTTTTACGAGTCCACTTAAAAGGTCTGTGTGGAGAAAACTGCCAGCACATCTCCTGGTCTTTTTATTACCCCTGCGAGCGGCCATTTTGTGTTTCCGTCAGGAAGTCTCTGCGACTCTCATTTCCGGCGGGGTCAAAGGTCACGCGCCTTGGTGTGCGCCCCGAGAGTGAGCCACGAGACGTGATCTGGATTCGATGTGATCACGTGCCATAAAAATGGCGGGTCTCGAGATGGATTGAGCGGGGTTATCTGGCACTTACTCGTGGACTGTTGGACTTTTGGGGGCCCCCATTTCTTGGGAGGGTTTGTTGCCAAGGACGCCGTCACTTATAGAAGTGATTACGTGCCCAGTGATTCTCAAACGTGCACTATCGATTGAGGTCATTCTGAAAATAATTTAATTTAAATTCCAAGTCAAGGTGGCTGTTGAAGGGTCCGAGCTAAGACTAACCCAGGCTTTCTTAGAATGGTTAGATATGGTTCCATTTGTCTTTCCAACTCATGTGAAATATTATGGGTTCAAATACCATTTGATGTCAAACGCTGAGTTTTCTTAATGCTGATTTGCTGACCGGAAGCACGACAAGAAAGCAAAAATATCTGGTCGCAACAAGGGATAGTGAGGGAGGCAGAGGGAGATAGAGGGAGAGAAAGGGAGAGAGAGAGAGAGAAGGGAGGGAGAGAGAAAGGAGAGAGAGACAGAGAGAAGCCCTAGCTATTTTTAGGGATGATAGTTAACATGTAAGTACAAAATACGGAGATCGTAAAAAAAAATGTCGTGCCTTAAAAACTAAATGCGTTGTTGTTTGTATTTTACGTGAATTATTATCTATGAAACCTTTCCAGGCCGATAATTGGCACTGAAGCAGGTGTGGAGAGGGAAAGTTTTGCAGTCTCATGTGTCGCCGCAGTCAGCTATCCAGCTACCCGTGACCGTCGTGCAACACCTGCGCGGTCCAAGTCGGCTTGCTTAGTTATCCGTTAAACTTTCAGGAACGGTTGGATGTTAAACCATGGTCCGGTTGGATGTTAAACCATGGTCCGGTTGGATGTTAAACCATGGTCCGGTTGGGTGTTAAACCATGGTCCGGTTGGATGTTAAACCATGGTCCGGTTGGATGTTAAACCATGGTCCGATTGGATGTTAAACTATGGTCCGTTTGGATGTTAAATCATGGTCCGGGTTGATGTTAAACTATGTTCCGGTTGGATGTTAAACCATGGTCCGATTGGATGTTAAACCATGGTCCGGTTGGTTGTTAAACCTTGGTCCGGTTGAGTGTTAAACCATGGTCCGGTTGAGTGGTTGTGTTGTAAAATGTCCGTCCGATTGAGATGGTCGTGAGGCCAAGAATGCCACCAGTTAGGCAAGCGGGTAAGGTTCCCACGCCAAAAAAATTTGAGCAACAGAATACTGGGTATAAAGAATGGGCCCCTATGCCGTCTATGTGCAACCCATCAGCATTAAAACAAAATCAAGTGTGAAAGGGCATCCTTTTAAATTAGGGCCCTGGACCAGACAGATTTTCGTTTGCCCCCCCCCCACACACACACGACGGTGGATCCGGAATAGAGTAAAACGACACGTTTTGTACATCGGTGTCTGTCCGCCATGTTTGTTTAAAGTTAAAAGACTTCTGTTTTAAAATGCAAACCAATCGGTGCTGTGGTCGATGCGAGAAATCCCATGTGGACAAATGTCAAATAAGGCAGCAGTGTCAAATAATTACTCTCAGATCTAGTCAATCTAGAGCTGAATTAGAATTTACCAAGTCACAAAGAGCAAAAACAACAAAGGAAAAAAAAACATTTAAAGAAAAACCATAATCTCCATAGCGTTGCCAAAATCCTATAGAACCTGCATTCCTGAAATATTCACAGACTCCCTAGAACTAGAATTACCTTTAACATCTATAACTTCTAGAAGTACCCGGAGTAAAATCTCCAAACACACTCTCGAGCGGAAACCACGTGACTTGTCTCCAGGGGCCTCTCTAAGCCTCTCTACATTACCTCTCCTCTCTCTTCATGGAAACCGACCCACTTCTCGGGGCCGCTCCTGAATGTCGAGACGTCAGCATCCAGGGCGGGTGTGAGGTGTCACGGTGTGCTTGTGTCCTGTCACGTGACATCTGGCCCCTCGGCACGTCCTCCCACTTTGGCCGCCGCTCTTAGCCTCGCCCGAACGGGAGATAAGATGCTACGCCGCGCATGTACATTTGGAAGCAGGGGCAGATAACTCACGCCTGATACCCAATACACGACAGGGGACACGATAGCGACACCTGTTTAGATAGGGTCGGGGAGCGTTTGGGGTTTTAGACCGAGTGTTGTAATAGTGTTGAGCTGTGTTTTAGACGTGTTAGGTTTTTGTCAAAGTGTTGTAAGAGTGTTGTGTTTTAGACGTGTTAGGTTTTTGTCAAAGTGTTGTAAGAGTGTTGTGTTTTAGACGTGTTAGGTTTTTGTCAAAGTGTTGTTAGAGTGTTGTGTTTTAGACGTGTTAGGTTTTTGTCAAAGTGTTGTAAGAGTGTTGTGTTTTAGACGTGTTAGGTTTTTTGTCAAAGTGTTGTAAGAGTGTTGTGTTTTAGACGTGTTAGGTTTTTGTCAAAGTGTTGTAAGAGTGTTGTGTTTTAGACGTGTTAGGTTTTTGTCAAAGCGTTGTAAGAGTGTTGTGTTTTAGACGTGTTAGGTTTTTGTCAAAGTGTTGTGTTCTAGGCGTGTTAAGTTTTAGTCAAAGTGTTGTAGAGTGTTGTGTTTTAGACGTGCTAAGATTTAGTCGCAGTGTTGAAAGAGTGTTTTAAGTGCTATGTTTTGGGCGTGTTAGGCTTTCGGGCAAAGGGTAAGTGTGTAGTAGGTTTTGGGCAAAGGGTAAGGGTGTAGTAGGTTTTGGGCAAAGGGTAAGGGTGTAGTAGGTTTTGGGCAAAGGGTAAGGGTGTAGTGGGTTTTGGGCAAAGGTTAAGGGTGTAGTAGGTTTTGGGCAAAGGGTAAGGGTGTAGTAGGTTTTGGGCAAAGGGTAAGTGTGTAGTAGGTTTTGGGCAATGTCTTCGCAAGAGAATTCAAGTGAGTCGTCTTCTTGAATTGCATAATTTATTTAATGAGAGAATTCTATTATCTTTTCTATTATTCTATTTATCGCCTTGTGTGGGCGTCCTGTCTTGTCTCCAAGATTTTGAAATCACCGATTGTAAGCAGGGTTATCTCTTTCTCCACAAGTTCAAGCAAAACTTATACGCCGTCTGCCGGGATAATTCTTACCTACGCTACGTCATCATGTAACTGATTCGGGGGTTTTGTGGTCTTGATATCAACCTGTTGGTGTTGGATGTTTATGATGTCTTGTCATCGCCTTGGTGGTGTTGGATGTTTATGATGTCTTGTCATCGCCTTGGTGGTGTTGGATGTTTATGATGTCTTGTCATCGCCTTGGTGGTGTTGGATGTTTATGATGTCTTGTCATCGCCTTGGTGGTGTTGGATGTTTATGATGTCTTGTCATCGCCTTGGTGGTGTTGGATGTTTATGATGTCTTGACATCACCTTGTGGTGTTGGATGTTTATGATGTCTTGACATCGCCTTATGGTGTTGGATGTTTATGATGTCTTGACATCATTTTGTGGTGTTGGATGTTAATGATGTATTGACCTCACCTTGTGGTGTTGGATGTTTATGATGTCTTGATATCAACCTGTTGGTGTTGGATGTTTATGATGTCTTGACATCACCTTGTGGTGTTGGATGTTTATGATGTCTTGACATCACCTTGTGGTGTTGGATGTTTATGATGTATTGACATCGCCTTGTGGTGTTGGATGTTTATGATGTCTTGACATCACCTTGTGGTGTTGGATGTTTATGATGTCTTGACATCACCTTGTGGTGTTGGATGTTTATGATGTCTTGACATCACCTTGTGGTGTTGGATGTTTATGATATCTTGACATCACCTTGTGGTGTTGGATGTTTATGATGTCTTGACATCACCTTGTGGTGTTGGATGTTTATGATGTCTTGACATCACCTTGTGGTGTTGGATGTTTATGATGTCTTGACATCACCTTGTGGTGTTGGATGTTTATGATGTCTTGACCTCACCTTTTGGTGTTGGATGTTTATGATGTCTTGACATCACCTTGTGGTGTTGGATGTTTATGATGTCTTGACATCACCTTGTGGTGTTGGATGTTTATGATGTCTTGACATCACCTCGTGGTGTTGGATGTTTATGATGTCTTGACATCACCTTGTGGTGTTGGATGTTTATGATGTATTGACCTCACCTTGTGGTGTTGGATGTTTATGATGTCTTGACATCACCTTGTGGTGTTGGATGTTTATGATGTATTGACATCACTTTGTGGTGTTGGATGTTTATGATGTCTTGACATCACCTTGTGGTGTTGGATGTTTATGATGTATTGACATCGCCTTGTGTTGGATGTTTATGATGTCTTGACCTCACCTTGTGGTGTTGGATGTTTATGATGTCTTGACATCACCTTGTGTTAGTTTTCAAATGAAACCAACTTTTGAATACCACCAGACCAATGTTCCATATAAGCTGCGCGTCTGCAGGGCCGCGCTCATATCTGACCGACACCGCAAAGCAGTTTAGGAATACCGCGCATCTAATTTTGTAAAAAAAATTGTACAAAAAATATGGATAATGTGCAACTTTACGCACGAGTTCTTTTTACTTTGCACATGGATCAACGAACGTTAAAGGGAGCGATGCACCTCGCCATTGCACCACACCCTCGCCATTGCTTCATTGAACATCAATAATGTTGCAAACAAATGTGATTCCTCGCGTTTCGAAACATGTACCGTGTCGAGGTCAATCATGCCAGCATTGGGTTAAGTATAATTGGGGTGTTAATGGTGAAAATCATTTGGTCATTTTCATACATACACGAGCGTATATTTTGTCAGCCACCATCCATCACCCCTTCACACCCTCCCCGTCATGCTCCACCTTTATTCTATATATTCCTTTTTGACGATGGTGTGGCGCCGCCTTTACATCGTTTAGAAATTAGGGGTGTACTGGATTCTGGCTCCGACAAATCCGGATTCCGGCCATTTTGAAAAATCCGGCTCCGGCCATTTTGAAAAATCCGGCTCTGGCTGGATTTCACTTCATAAATCCGTCCAAATCCGACTGGCGGTAGAGCCCTAATATATATATATATATATATGTTCGTATCGTACGTCGATACGACGAGACCACTCTAGTCATCGAGGGTTTTATCTGTGCGTGCGCAGATGACTGATTAGGCGATCCTATGCACGAAAGGTTCGGGAACAGAAGGGACAGGGGGCGAGTGCGACATCTCTGGAGGGTATGACAGCATGGGCCTTTCGGGCTTGCCTCTATCTTTATCTGCGCGGTAATCCGGTTTGCCTCGCATGACCTGGCACCTATCGTGATGGAAGAGCGCAGTGGATCGTCCATTGCAGCTCGTTCCCACGTGTCTGATTTATGGCAAACGCTTTCATTGAGCTTTCAGTGTGTCTTTGAAGCGTTTATATATATATATATAAATAAACTATATATATATATATATATATATAAATAAATATTAGGGCTGTTAACGATTAATTTGAATTTAATCGTTAACTTTTGAAAAAATAACGATTAATTAATCGCTAATTTCGATTAAAGCCACAAATTAAAATGTATGATGTCATAAGTAACACTTATTAAACGTTCTTGTTCAAAATCTAAATAACACTGGAATGTGTTCTTTATAGGTCATCTTTTAACCAACTACGCAAAAGACAAGTGTGTTGACATTATTAAGTTCAAGTGATGAGCGGGTCTAATTGACAATACAACCAACCGAGCTGAACAATCATTCACATTTTTTTACTTTTATGCTTCCAATAATTTGTAAGTGATGGGTCGATTAATCGTTAAAAAATAATTTAATCGTCAAAATTTTTTAAACGATTAATCGAGAAATTAATCGTTAAGTTCCCCAGCCCTAATATATATATATATTTACATTTATCGGCCGAAATATTTTACTTTTTTGACTTCCAGTACAGTTTATAAGTGCTGGGTCGATTAATCGTTAAAAAAATTAATCGTTTAAAATTTTTAACGATTAATCGACAAATTAATAGTTAATTTCCGAAGTCCTCATATATATATATAAATATATATGGGCTCCGGCAAATCCGGAATCCGGCCATTTTACAAATCTGGCCAAATCTGGCTCCGGCCGGATTTCAAAAATTTGAATCCGGTACAGCCCTAGTGGAAATTCTCCCTCGAACCCCGGATTTAGGTTTTGTGACGCGCTTGCCATTTTGTGATTGCAGGGGAAGAAATATAAAAAAAAAGTGTCGCTGTATGGTTGGGTGGGGAGAGAAGAGAGGGGGAGGTAATACAAGTAAGGCTTTGTCTAAGGGAGATAACTGCCAACGAAATGAGGGCCTCGGGGGAATGCATCATTAAGGGTCTCCAGAAGGAGGGACAAAAATAAAATGTGTTTGTCACTTCCGGTTGATAGGACAACATCCTAACTGGCTGTTAGATGTTTTAATGAGCCCTACGCCGAGTTGTCCCCCCTACCCCCTCCCTCCCAGGGAGTTCCGCAACGTGGAAAAATGAATTATATTGCAGCCCTCCAAACAAGGCGATAGTGTCCTCAGGGCTCACGCCCCGCTTTTGATGAAGGACAATATCCATAACGTTTACACTTTAGCGGTGTGCATGTTCCCGTGTATTGATGGCATTACCCCGCCACTTTCTCAGCGCAAGTTAGTGGTTAGTGTTTGACAAAAATGAAATTATAAAAATAAAAACAGCCCCGTAAAAACAACGTTTTTTTAAACTATAAATCCCTTATATATGAGACATAATTAAAAGTATTGATTATGTTCAAACGCGACACACATTTACAGACTGAATCTGTCTTAACTCCACTTTGCTGTATAACCCAGGGGTGGGGGGGAAGGTCTGGTCACCGATCGCTGGACCGAGCTCAGCGTGACACGTAAAATGTAAACAAAAGCACGCCGGTACATCGATGGGTGGCGTCAACGCGGGAACTCAACTGGCACGTGAAAGAAAAACAATAACAAACCGTGAATTTGAATTACATATGTTTTATAGAGATAAACTAAACATGCATTAATTTAATTACGTTACGTTCGATCGATCTGAAATTTTGATATGATGCATTGTTAGGTGACACCAGTCTACGTGCCAAATTTCAGCTCGATGGCATCACGGGAAGTGGGTCATTTTTTACGTTTATTTTTACGCCCGATGTACGAAGAGATGACGACAGACAGACAGAGAGAGAGAGACAGAGACAAGCTTTTGAAGTTAATATAAGGGATTTAAAAAGTCTTAAAACTTGGGCGTCTTTCACAATCAGACAGAGTTGTTCACTCTCTCTGGGAGCTTGTACATGCATCAGCGGCGTGTGCTACTGACGCGGTCACTTGTACACTAGTCTGTCACCAAGGTCCGGTGTTACTTTTACACTGTAGTCTCTCACTAAGTTATGCTGTTACTTGTCTACTGTTTGTACACTGACGAAAGTCAACACTCAGTTAGTGACTATAAATAAACATGAACAATGAAAAGAGGGGGCCATTCAGCAGTCGGACTCCTTTAACTTACGCCCCACTCTTAGACCAGCCCCACGCCTAGACGAGGCCCACGCCTCGTTTTAACACTTGGACAAAGTAAAAGTCAATGCCCCTCTCCTAGTAGGTCAGAATTCCTGTCCGTCTTAGATGCCCTAAAGGACTACGGCGTTGAGAGCTTATTAGAAGTGTCAGAGGCACGTGTCCACTTAATGGTCAGACTTGTTGACGCGGCCTTGAAGGAAGGGATGGACGGGCGGTGTGTGGGGTGGCCAGAGGATGGTGGAGGAGTAGAGGCGGAGAGGAGTACGTGGAATGCCACAGGTGGCAAACAAAATATGAAGTGGCCTTTAAAGGATTTATAAAAACCTTTGTCCGCATATTCAAGGACAATTTTACTGATCATATTTAAAAACGTAATTCTTATGGAGGAACTTTTTTTCTTGTTCGTATGAACTTTGAAGATATAAATATGTCAATATTGTGGAGGTGAAAATCTGTTCGATATTATTGGCCTGTGGCCAGCTTAAATTTCTAACATGATTGCTCGGAATAATGCCTCTTTACCGTCAGAGTTAAATTTAAATCTTATTCATCACGGTAAGCCCGAGGTTGAGGGAGAAAACTGGTGTCTGTGTGTGGGTGGGTGGTGGCTTGGTGGTGGTCGTGGGTAGTAGAACAGGATCTGTTGAACTGGTGCTCATCGATTTGAACTACATGCACCGCCTGTATCCAATGTAAGTACAGCTGGCCGTTGTGGAAGGGATAGATTGTATGAGAGAAATGAGTGGACCAAGATCAGAGGCTCGGTAGGCGATTAACAGGCACCGCTGTTGAAATCAGCCACGTTCAGATGAACATCCCTTTGGAAGGAGAAGAAAAAAAACCCCGTAAAAAAACAAGTTTTTCACTATAAATCCTTTATGTACGAGACACAACTAAAAGAATGTTCATTATAATACGCAGCGCAAGACCATCCAACAATACAAAATTGCAGTTGTGTCGTAAAACATGTTTAACATAATGCGCACCGATCACGAATATGTTTATAAAAAGTGTTGTCAATAAAATACGCACCTTATTGCGCGACAAAAAGGTTGTTCAATATAATACGCACCGCGACACTCTATCTCAAAAAAATAACATGATACATAGGAGTAAATAAAATAATCTAAAAATTCAATAATTTAATTACAGTACATGCGATCGATCTGAAATTTTGATACGTAGTGTTTATCATCGCCACGAAACTGCTTGCTAAATTTCAGCGCGCTAGCTTACGAGGAAGTGGGTTAAAAATCGATCCAAAGTTTTGGCGACCGACAAGCAAGCAATCAAGGGTTCAAACAGACACCACGAGTTAATATAAAGGATTTAAAAAAAAACACTAAAAAACAAAAACAAAACAAAACATTTTCAATGTAGAGACAGAGATCACGACATATATATCAAAACTCAAATTGACCAGGACGAACTCAAGTTGACCAGGACAAACTCAAGTTGACCAGGACAAACTCAAGTTGACCAGGACAAACTCAAGTTGACCAGGACAAACTCAAGTTGACCAGGACAAACTCAAGTTGACCAGGACAAACTCAAGTTGACCAGGACAAACTCAAGTTGACCAGGACAAACTCAAGTTGACCAGGACAAACTCAAGTTGACCAGGACAAACTTAAATTGACCAGGACAAACTCAAGTTGACCAGGAAAAACTCAAGTTGACCAGGACAAACTCAAGTTGACCAGGACAAATTCAAGTTGACCAGGACAAACTCAAGTTGACCAGGACAAACTCAAGTTGACCAGGACAAACTCAAGTTGACCAGGACAAACTGAAGTTGACCAGGAGAAACTCAAGTTGACCAGGACAAACTCAAGTTGACTAGGACAAGCTCAAGTTGACCAAGGCAGACCAAATCAAATTGACCAGTGCAGACAAAGTTAAATTGACCAGGAAAAACTCAAATTGACCAGTACAAACAAAGTCAAATTGACCAGGAAAAACTCAAATTAACCAGTACAGACAAGCTCAAATTGACCAGGACAGACAAACTCAAATTGACCAGGACAGACAAACTCAAATTGACCATGCAGGACAAACTTAAATTGACCATGCAGGACAATCTTAAATTGACCATGCAGGACAAACTCAAATTGACCAGGACGGTTAAAGATGAACACGTTAAAAACAACATTTTTGCCAAAGGGTGGACTCACAGAACAATCCCACGTCCGTTGTCGGACACAGAGAACTAAAATTCCCCGGCCCATGAGGTACACGGAGATAGAATAGCGTCTGAGCCGTGGTGAAACTTGTCTATTCTCATGCACCAAATCCCCAACAGCTGATGTTTGGGCCCGTCCACACGTCGATAACCACTCAACTTCACACGCATCTGACCTTAAAAGGGCACTTATCTCCCCTTGGGATTACAAGAAAATAAAGGGAAACAATGTTGGTCCACAGGATGCAACACCTGAAGTTTGAGACAATACATTATTGGGCTGTGTATATTGACAATACATTATTGGGCCGTGTATATTGACAATACATTATTGGGCCGTGTATATTGACAATACATTATTGGGCTGTGTATATTGACAATACATTATTGGGCCGTGTATATTGACAATACATTATTGGGTTGTGTATATTGACGATACATTATTGGGCCGTGTATATTGACAATACATTATTGGGCTGTGTATATTGACGATACATTATTGGGCTGTATATATTGACAATACATTATTGGGCCGTGTATATTGACAATACATTATTGGGCCGTGTATATTGACAATACATTATTGGGCCGTGTATATTGACAATACATTATTGGGCTGTGTATATTGACAATACATTATTGGGCTGTGTATATTGACAATACATTATTGGACCGTGTATATTGACAATACATTATTGGGCTGTGTATATTGACAATACATTATTGGGCCGTGTATATTGACAATACATTATTGGGCCGTGTATATTGACAATACATTATTGGGCTGTGTATATTGAAAATACATTATTGGGCTGTGTATATTGACAATACATTATCGGTACATCTTCTGACTTCCGACGATCAAAGCTGGCTATTGATCATTTTCTGTTTTGTTTCGGCTTCGGAAAAATAAAAAAATAAAAAAAAGTTATCTACTGTGTATTTCAAACAGCCTTTCATCTGGTCACCCGACGTTCATTATTGTTGTGTTTTATAACGAACGGTAGACAACCCACCCTTGCCAACACTGCACAATTGGACGATGTCCAACATTTATTTAATTTTTTTTTCGCATTTGAGTTATTCAATTCATTCATTCATTCGCGACATTCATTTTGATTAACCTTTCTCATGCTCATGAATGTGAAACAACTGTAAGGAAATTTTAAGCGTTTCATTGCTATTTTTGTTTTAGTTGAAAGGGCAGTTAACCCCAGGCGTACTCAACTAAGTCCTTGATATTATCACTACGATTCGAAAGTCATCTTTATTAACTTAAGGTTTGATTTCAACCAAGGAAAAAAACAACAACACATTCCGACAATCTCTAGTTCCGTCCACATCATTGTCCTATCCACCCGTATGTCCGGTCCAGTGCCGAGACCTGTCTGGTCCAGCGCCGAGACCTGTCTGGTCCGGCGCCGAGACCTGTCTGGTCCGGCGCCGAGACCTGTCTGGTCCGGCGCCGAGACCTGTCCGGTCCGGCGCCGAGACCTGTCCGGTCCAGCGCCGAGACCTGTTTCTCTGTCAATAACAACTATTCTCGTCCTGACACAACAAAGCCTTGCACGTGTGGCACCGTCGATGAGGCAAGTTGCCACCCCTGGGCAAGTAGGTTTTCCCTGTGAACAGGTCTTGGGTTCTTCCCGTTTCATCTTGTCATTCCCCCTTGCCCTGCAGCGGGTGTGTGGAGATGAAAGAAAACAAGAGGTCACTAGGACTCCTGGAGAGGTCAAAAGGTCTCCTGGAGAGGTCAAAAGGTCTCCTGGAGAGGTTAATCAGCTTTTTGCAGTGTCGACTTCAGATGTCTGATTGTCGGCACGGAGAGTGGCGTCTAATGAGCGGCAAGGACAGCGGCGTCTAATGAGCGGCAAGGAGAGCGGCGTCTAATGAGCGGCAAGGAGAGCGACGTCTAATGAGCGGCAAGGAGAGCGGCGTCTAATGAGCGGCAAGGAGAGCGACGTCTAATGAGCGGCAAGGAGAGCGGCGTCTAATGAGCGGCAAGGAGAGCGGCGTCTAATGAGCGACAAGGAGAGTGGCGTCTAATGAGCGGCTGCACTTGTAGGGAGACGCCGTGATTAGAAAAGTTGTATCACTGAGTCAAGGTGACATGGGATTATGTTGTACCATTAATGGGGTCAATGAGCCATGGTATTATGTTGTACCATTAATTGGGCCAATGAGCCATGGGATTATGTTGTATCATTAATGGGGTCAATGAGCCATGGGATTATGTTGTACCATTAATTGGGTCAAAGTGACATGGAATTATGTTGTCATGGGGTCAAAGTGGCACGGGAAAATGTTTTAAGTGAGTGCACAATAATGGATTCATAAAAAAGTTTTAGTAAACCCTTTGGGGGCATCCATATATTACGTACGCACAAAATTCGTATTTTCGTACCCCTCTCCACCTGTTGCATCCCGTACATTTTCGGGACACCTCCCCTATGCATACGTACAAATTCGCTTACCCTCCCCTTTTTATTGAAAAATTAATTTTAAGCCAGAGTCAAAAGCAGTTGGTTTTACTCTTTGAAGCCGCTTACAAATGACGTCAAGCGCTTAAAAAAAAGAGGGGGTCACTCATTTTTGACGATGTGCGACGAAGAAGAAATGTGACGTCACGTCAAAATGCGCAATTTTAAATATAACTTCCACTAAAACTAAACACATATTCTGTAGGCCTGAGACTAATCTCTTAAGGCCTTGGCTAGAACCTGGGCAATCTGCTCCATCTGCTGAGCATTGCCATACAACATTGTCTTCACATGGGACTCGCCCGCCTCCCTCACCCCCCCGGCTATATCAAGCGCCGGGCAAGACGTCACCAGGTGTTCGACTGTCTCAGGGGCTTGGCTGCAATGACGGCAGTTCGAGTCCCTGTTGTGGTCTAGCCTGTGAAAGTAAGAGTTGGTTGGGCAATGTTCTGTTCTCATCTGAGTCACCAAACCCTGGTGTTTGCGACTCAGGTTCCACCACTGGTCTGAACGGCTTGGCCTGGGCATGTTAGCGAACTTCCACTAAAATATTTGATTGCTTGCAATTTATTTAATGGCGTTTTCAATGGATTCACACGTGTTACGATATTAGAGTGCAGCCTTACACTAAATACATACTTAAACTTAAATGACAAAAAAAGTGGTCAAAGCTTTGGGGCCGTCCATAAATGACGCCACGCGATTTTGGCCGATTTTCACCCCCTCCCCCCTTCGTCCCGTGTCGTCACAAAAAGTTAGACATCCCCTCCAATATGACGTCACAGAAATGCGCGCCCCCTCCATAAAAGCCATTTTTTTATTTGAAAATTAGCATGTTTCAAATCACTTTTTGTCATTAAGTTTAATAACGTAACACACGTGAAGCGTCATTTTTAAAAAATGTAAATAATCAAATATTTAAGTGCAACTTTTATTTAAAGTTACGCGTTTTGATGTGACGTCACATTTCTTAAACAACCCTCCCTCCCTTTCGTCACAAATGGTCGACCCCTCTAGGTGCGTGACGTCATTTATGGACGGCCCCTTTGTGACGTCATACTCGAGGGGGGGGGTCTAAGCTTTTGTAACGAAGTGTCACTAAGGGGGTGGGGTAAAAATCGGTCAAAATCGCGTGAAGTCATTCATCGACGTCTCCCATTATAGTTTTTTTTGTAATATCGTGTTTTTCATGTTGTATTTATTGAAGAAATACAATAAAATATAGAACATTCAAATTTTATTGTCTTGAACACTGCATAACAAAACTGATAAAATAGAGCAATGCGAGGAGTGAAATCGCCGTCCCGTTATTTATATATAACGGCTGAGGCACCGGTGGGCGAAAGAGAAACTTCTACTAATTTCAAGAAATGGAAATATAAATCAGACGGATATATTTTAGTAATTTGTTAACGTTTGGTCTGAATCAAATGTTAATTACCTCCAAGTAATTAAAAGTTCAGAATTTAGTTTGCATTAAACAATATTGCATATCAGTCTTGACTCGGTTGGTCTCGAATGCCGTTTGCAGCCTGAGGGATTTACGTTACTAGGCTTAGTATTATGCAAATTAAATTTTGTTGTGCGCACGTACACATTCAGTCGAGACCCCCCCCGTACGCATCCATACGCAAAATGCCGTTAATTTAAGACCCCCCCCCTCCTTGGGTACGTAATATATGGATGGCCCCTTCCAGCACATCAAATACAAGTACTGTAATCTACTATTTAAAATTTTAAATATATTTTTGAACCTGACATTTTTCATACACTTCTTTTCTCACTAGCTGCCTGGCTTATTTTCAAAGACTCTTAATCTCTACTTTTTTTTCCAAACATAATCCCATTCTCTGAAAATTTAAAAAATTTACTCATCTAAAATGTCAAAGTTATCCACATATCCACCAATGGCCGTAGTTCTGTATCCATTTATCCACCAATGGCCGTAGTTCTGTATCCATTTATCCACCAATGGCCGTAGTTCTGTATCCATTTATCCACCAATGGCCGTAGTTCTGTATCCATTTATCCACCAATGGCCGTAGTTCTGTATCCATTTATCCATTAATGGCCGTAGTTCTGTATCCATTTATCCACCAATCGCCGTAGTTCCGTTGTGCCGTCCTGTCGTCCAACCTTCCATCAATTGTCTAAGAACGAATCCTTCTCTACACCGCACGTTCACTGCCTCATGTCAATATCCTCCTTCTCTCGACCTCCTCTTTCGACATCCTCCCATCCTCTTTTAACCCATCTTTTTTTCCCCGGACATGTCTCATTAAGCGGCGCGCGTGCCGTTAGTCAATCATTAAACCCGTGAGAAGCTGTTGCCCCAATCTTCCTGTCCGTTCAGCCTGTCATGTCTAAGTCGTCAAGACGTAAGGCTCGACGTGTCCGCGGTGACCTCTGCAGAATATGTTCTCGCTCTGGAAAGGCTCTATAAAAAATGTCGGGTCCGTATGTCTGAGACGTGTGTATGGGTTCGCAAGGACTGTCATTTGTTTGTGTGGTCAGTTAACCTGGAAAGAAACATTTGATCTCCTGGTGGGGATCTCCGCCATATTATGGTCATCCTCACCATGCCCCATGGGCATCTTCGGCATGTCATGGACATCTTAGCCATACCATGGGCATCTTGGCCCATGGGCATCTTGGCCATACCATAGGCATCTTAGCCATACCATAGGCATCTTAGCCATACCATGGGCATCTTAGCCATACCATGGGCATCTTGGCCATACCATGGGCATCTTGGCCATACCATGGGCATCTTAGCCATACCATAGGCATCTTAGCCATACCATAGGCATCTTAGCCATACCATGGGCATCTTTGCCATACCATGGGCATCTTTGCCATACCATGGGCATCTTTGCCATACCATGGGCATCTTAGCCATACCATGGGCATCTTGGCCATACCATGGGCATCTTGGCCATACCATGGACATCCTGGCCATACCATGGACATCTTAGCCATACTATGGGCATCTTCGCGATGTCATGTCATCTCATTGTGTCAGTGCTGACCTACCACCTGGAGTAGGTGATGACCACACACCTGTGAGCGGTGTTCTGTTACTATGATGATTTTAATTAAACGTTAAGCCTGTCAAGCTCGCGATAGGGCCATGGCTCCAAACCGCTGAGGGGGGCTGGGCATAAGGGATTACAAAAGGTTTGTATTTTTAAATATTTTTTGTTTGGCAGTTCATGAGGTCATTGCTATAGTTCATGAGGTCATTGCTATAGTTCATGAGGTCATTGCTATAGTTCATGAGGTCATTGCTATAGTTCATGAGGTCATTGCTATAGTTCATGAGGTCATTGCTATAGTTCATGAGGTCATTGCTATAGTTCATGAGGTCATTGCTATAGTTCATGAGGTCATTGCTATAGTTCATAAGGTCATGACACCCAGATGAGAAAGTCGGCCAATCGCCGTTTATGTATTCAATGTTTGAAAATTGCCATCACAGCCACTTGGTGGTGAAAGTGGTGTGTGTGTGTGTGGGGGGGGGGTTGTCTTCTAACGCTGCATCTAATGTTCAGCTAATTTGCGGCGTCCATGCGCTCGTATTATTGTTGGAATTGGCCATCTCATTGAGTTACGCTTCCATTTGCCCTGTCAATGAGCATCTTTATGGATTGCCTTCGCTGATGGATGATCGGAGCGGAGGAAGAAGAAAAAAAAATGGTGGGGTTGGTGCATGGCGAGTCAGGGCTGTCAGATGTAGAGAGCCAAGACGAAAGAACGTTGGTCTGTCTTAACGACGGGAGGTCTGAGATGGAGGAGGGGGGCGCAGGGGGGATTTGTAGGTTTGATCGATGTCGTGTTAAGATTTCTAGATGAGAAGTAGACCTAAATCTGATGGATCACATGCTTATATCAATCAGTGATTTCAATTACCTCTAGTGTTAAACTAGGAAACCAATGGCTTCAATCGTCTGTGGTGCTCAAACTAGATTTTCCTTTATGTCGAATAACGTCATATTGTCTGATATATTTTACTGTAAAATATTTTGGAATTAAAAGTATTTTTAGAATAGCACCCAACATCCCAATAATCGTCAACACGCGTTGGCGGAAAAATCATTAGATTATGTTAGCTTGCTACAAAACGATGTTTTCTAACGATTTTTTTCTCTTCCGAAATCGGATATTTAATTAAGTTTTAAAAAAAAACATATGATAGCTTTTCATGTTTCTGTCCCGCTTCTCACTTTAAAAAAATGATTTGATACATAAAACTTCTGTTTAATGGAATTTTATTTTGCCTCGAAAAACAACAACAACAAAAAACACACAAAACACATCAAGTTTTATTGGAGTAAACGAGAACTTGTTGGAGCTGACTTCCGTAACTTACAAAGAAAAATCCGCACAAATTTCTTTCTTTCAAAGTTCCGGTCACGAAGTTTTGCTGTCAGGCCTCCTACACTCCCTGAGAAGTCTCTCTGCGCGTTTCTTACAATTGAGAGCATTTCTAAGGATCGAGTGCTGGCGTTCGTTTGTTCAGAATTTCACAATTATAAGCTTTAGACTTTCACAATTATACGCTAGCTTTAGACTTTCACAATTATACGCTAGCTTTAGACTTTCACAATTATACGCTAGCTTTAGACTTTCACAATTATACGCTAGCTTTAGACTTTCACAATTATACGCTAGCTTTAGACTTTCACAATTATACGCTAGCTTTAGACTTTTCTACCATTAATTTAACACCATCCCTGACCCTACACACGCACGCACGCACTGGTGCAGACAAACGAACAAGATAAGTTTAGTATCTAAAAGTCTGAATTCCAAACAGGAATAAAACAAAAGATGACAGATCTTTCGAGCCATCTATTGGCTGATAGGTGATATTGTGAGAAATGTTAAGGACATGTTCTTGTTATTCAAATTGACTGAAATGGTGGTTAAAAGTCAAGTATTTTTAATACTAGGGTTTGTAGGGCGCCTTCGGCGCCCACTTTTTTCAAAAGCCCAAGTAACTTATCCTTGATTGATAAATACGAAATATTAAACTTCCTGAAATGTACACAAAGACAAAGTATTTTATAATTGTTTGGGTAATTGACGTCATATAATATTTTACGGCGAGAAACACCACACGCTCTGTTAATCTCGAAACCAAATTGATACCTTTCTTTTTTAACTGCTACAGACCGTTGTACTATGTCCCTCAGCGTTACGTAATGAGACAGAATGAGTGACCTGGGCTTTTATATTATTTATAGTCTGAGATGGTGGTTCAAAGTCATGTAATTTTCATAGAGACTTTGATGGTTTGTCATTCAAGGAAAACATGTCATTCTAGAATGTTTGGGAAAAGTATTAGCATTGTCTCAATCACCGAGTGATGTCCCATGGGGGTTTTTGCCACTGAGTGATGTCCCTTGGGGTTTTTTACCACCGAGAGATGCCCCTTGGGGGTTTTTACCATCGAGTGATGTCCCTTGGGGGTTTTGCCCCCAAGTGATGCCCCTTGAGGGTTTTGCCACCGAATGATGTCGCTTTGGGGTTTTGCCAGCGAATGATGTCGCTTTGGTGTTTTGCCTGCGAATGATGTCGCTTTGGGGTTTTGCCTGCGAATGACGTCCCGCGGGGGTTTTGTCGTATTCAGGTATCGGTCACCTTCGTTATTTTTATAGTGGTGTCAGTTGACTAGATGTCTAGGGTCAGTGTGGGGGGGGGGCATGTAAGTACCCGTCCACCCTACTGGCCGGGGCTTAAGCTCAATCCATCACCTGGACATTTGAGTCGCGAGCAACGCCGCCATTATTCGGGAAGCTTATTTCTGGCCACCATTGTTTCTCTCGTCTATTGTAGAAATTGGATACTTAAAAGATAGTAAAAGAGACAGATTGAAATAAAACAGAGGATAAAAATGCATAAACTTTTTTATTTCGTGCACATCCTTGTGCCAGTTTTCACGCGGAGTTACCTGACAGATGAGTTATTGCAGTTTAAAAATAGTAGCTCGACGCAACGGGAGAAATGGAATTATCGAGACACATGTCATAGAGCGTTTTGTAAACCTACAGCTGTCCGAACCTCTCCCTATTGTAGTGTATCGTGTGGTTGCTGGCGAGGTTGATATTGTCACTGCATTGGATGGTAGTTTGGATGGAAAAGCATGCTATTTTTTTATATTCATGTTTGAGGACATACTGCTACACACTACAAGAAACGATTGAAGACAGTTTTAACGAGGTTTGGCGGAGATACCCGAATGAGCCGCATCGTAAAGATTGTAGCTATATATGATCACAGGTTTGCAAGTCACTGTGACCTATCTGGAGACCTCATCCCAGGTTTGCATGTCACTATGACCAATCTGGATGCCTCTAGGCTCTAGGATCCCAGGTTTCCAAGTCACTATGGCCCATCTGGAGACCCCCTCGTAAGGGTGTCCAGTAAGCTCCCGCGTCTTAGACACTGCAATAAAACAAGGATGTCAACAACCCTCAGATAGCGGCGTGTGGGTGGATTTCACATACGGGCTATTTATAGGGTTACCCACCTTGTATTTCCACGATTATCGGGCGTGGATTTTAGAGCAGGAGTTGGAGGAAAGTGAGTTATAGATATTTAAAAACGGGCAGTTGTAAGACTGCGCCAGAACTTAATGTGTATAATAAAAGTTAACACATATATTTTTTAATGAAGAGTTTTCAAGTGAGCGAAAATGACCTCTGAAAGGATATAAGGGAATATTTGGGGCTGCAGAAATTAACGATTAATTTCTCGATTAATCGTTAATTTTTTTAACGATTAAATTATTTTTTTACGATTAATCGGCTCATCACTTACAAATTATTGGAATTCAAAAAGTAAAAAAAATAAAATAAAAAATAGCGGCTGATAAATAATAAATTTCCGGACGATTACATGAACATTTTGGTTTTAAACAATTGACTGACGGGAATGTTCAAAATGTTGATAAAGTTTGCCTACCATGATTCTAACAATTCACCTACTTACCAAACGAAATGAAAAGCGTATTAAGCTAATGGCAGTATTGGAGCCTGACTCAGAGACAGAAAATTGCGGCAGCTCTTCTGATGAATTACTGCGTTACAAAATGAAGATGAAAGTTCCTGAATCCGTTAACCCTCTACAATGATGGAAACTTAATGAACACCGATATCCGATAATGTCATTCCTTGCCAAGACCGTTTTGTGCATACCAGTTACCTCAGTTCCATGTGAATGAATGTTCAGCTCGGCCGGTTATATTGTCAATGAGATACGCTCATCACTTGAACCAAATAATGTCAACACACATGTCTTTTTGCGTAGTTAGTTAAAAGATGGCATATACAGGAGACATTCCAGTGTTATTTAGATTTTCAACAAGAACGTTTAATAAATGTTACTTATGACTTCATAAATTTTATTTTTTGGCTTTAATCAAAATTAACGATTAATTAATCGTTAATTTTTCAAAAGTTAACGATTAATTTAAATTAATCGTTAACAGCCCTATTCTCTCTCTCTCTCTCTCTCTCTCTCTCTCTCTCTCTCTCTCTCTCTATATATATATATATATATATATAATATATATATATATATATATATATATATATATATATAGTTTTTAAAAAAATGTGAATTATATAGGTAATTTTTATTTGTTTATTATTATTTCTTATTATCTTTAACTAATACTTTTTAAACTATAATTTTCGGTAACTTTACTCTGTCACACCAACGCTTTTTAAATGTGCTATACACTATTATTAAAGACAATAAAAAAAAACACGCGAAAGTTTGTTATATTTTTAACTAGGATGGACTTTCGCTTAGAAAGGACAAGGAACTGTTTCGTAATTTTAAAAAAAAAGAATATATGAATAAATATAGCTGAGGGTTAATGAACATTTATAAATTAATTTAAAATATTAAATTGTGTGTGTGAATGCAATCTCCAAACTATATTATGTTACAAATTGCTCGCAAACTCTAGATAAGCACGCAACGTAACCTTTTACTAAACGTGGAAATTCTTATCGCTTCATTTAAAAAAAAGAGAATATATATATATATATATATATATATATATGTGGATAAAAATAAATCATCAACGACGAAAAGACGTCCCAACTCTAAAATATGATCTCGAAACAGAATTATGACAGAACAGATAATTCGAAAGTCATTCAGGTCTGACTGCGTCTTCTAGTGCTAGGTTACCAGTTTATTCGCGGTTAGAAACGAAGGGATGTTTTTTTTTCCCCCAGCCAATCTACAGATGAAATGTGAAGTGAAAGGAGTGAAACACCAGGGTTAAATGAAAGAAGTCGTGACCATCCCTATTTTTTTTATATTAAAAGGCCACTCCGGAGAAAAGTCTCGCCTTGCAACTCTGATATAAGCCAAATCACCGTTGCTTGGTCTCGGGATATAACACACGACGAGGGATATAACACACGACGAGGGATATAACACACGACGACGGATGTAACGGTGACCTGACAAAGCTACAAAAGACATGTCGTTTGGTCACCTTGTCGATTTGTCATCTTTTCGTTCTGTCTTTTATCGTTTTGTCATGGACCTTAGAACTTATATAATAAACGTTGGTCAAAACTTGTCAAAGTCTGCCTCACTTTTATTTAATGTCTAAACAGTGATCGCCAAATTGTTGGTGGCGTCAAATGCGGCCGTTTTTTTATATACTTCTTTTCCCATCCTCCGATTTGGCAGTTGTGTTTTTTTTCTCTTGTGACTCTTCCATTCCCCGTGTCACATGTACCTGTCACATTTTCCCCCGCGTCGTGCGTCATGCAATGTTCGGAAAAATGGAGTATTACAAGGGGCTTGTTACAAAAAAGCAAACCTGATTAAAATAGCCGGCCCATTTGGGCTGCGTTGCGTGCACGTACGCACCTTCATTTCGTTGTCGGTTTTTATCTTTTAATCCAGGCACAATGCTGTGATTTACGAGGGGCAGCAGCTTTTTCCCATTCAGACATTCGGAGCACAGGACGCTGCGGTAGAGAGAATGCTGTCGTTGGATTTGAGCGGCTCACGTTTCGGTGTTAAGATACCGTGGCCTAAGCCCTTGTCTCACTCAGTGGAATGATGGTCACTGCCGGGAGGGGAGTCGTCAGTCCAGCAACAGCCTGACACGGCTGCCGGGGGAGTGGTTGGCGCCCTCGTGAAGATCTGACGCAGTTTCAGATGAGTTGTGGCATCATGAGAAGGGGTGACTCTGGAAAAAGGCTGACATACTGACAGACAAACACGGTCAGACGGGATGACAAGGTCTAGAATTGTGACATTGTCAGAAGTGGTAGCCAGTCTGAATTCGTGTCATACAGGAAGTGGTGTCATTTCAGAAGTCGTGGTCTACCGGAAGCGTCGCGCCTAGCAGAGAAGTGTCTCCGTCAGTGACATGTTAAATATTAATAAGGATTATGAATCCCGATCCATATACAGTACAAAACGACGGCGGAGTGGGAGAGCAGTGTGAAAGTAACCGTCATGAGTCAACGCTATCAGCGTGCAGTAAATATTCATGGCTTGATGTATAGTAATGTAGTGGAACCAAGGACCAACTCGGTCACTTGATCTCGCCTCGGGGTAATCAAGTTACGAGTTGAGAATATAATGTAGCCACTTCCGTCTCCTGGCCTCCCGACCGGTGTGGGTTCAATAACCGACTCTCAGTGATGTCTGAAAGACGGCGCCCAGAGAAAGACACCATCAATCTTAAAGTATATTATGTCATCAATGCAAATGGACGGGAACTTTACTCCACGTTTTTTTAGCCTAACATTTGTATGATCAGACGAAACTTGATTTTTGATTAGGATTTCGGTGTTGGTTCACCGAGTCTCACTTAAATACCTTCAAATTTTGATAGTTTTTCCTTGTTAAGAATGTTTCTTTGCTTATATACCGATGAATTAGCAATATTTTGATTTGAACATCGCAATCATCTTCTGTATTGAAGGAGCGTCTGAAACTGATGAGATAAGTATTTTCACTTCTATACAGAAATAATTTACCTCTAAGATTGTCAGTCGCTACTAGTCCTTGCAACGTATGCTGTTGTATCTTTGAATGCCTGTTCAAGCTATCCAACATGTCTTCATTTGTATCAATTGTCTTTGCTCAAATTCAATACCGGGTCTGCTTGGGCCGCACATTCAGCCTTCCTCTTGAGCTACCCTTACATATAGTATTCGACTTTTTGAAATATCGAATTAGCTCCTTTATATACATTATTCGACTTAATGATTTATAGGATAATCAACCGTAACATCCTTTCAGTCAATGTTATTTACCAATCATGCATTGTTGTTATCAATTCCGAGTTTTTATCTGCTCCATTTGGTTTTGACTTGGTCAATGATAGCTAAGACGATGACCAAGGCGATACGTCGGCTTGAGTTGTTGCCGGGGCATTAATTTATTTAAAGTGATGGGAAAGTGTTCAATTCGTCAGCCCCACTCTGTCGTCCTTGTCTGTTCGGACCCATGGTACACTCGCAAAGACGACTTGTAATAGACCATGATAAAGCAGATGCCCTGCATTTAGGCTTTTATTATTTTATTATTTTTACTGTGCTCTTTTATTCACGTTACAAAAATCTATTCGTATTGGTTTGTTCCATAGTTTGGCTTCTCTTAGATGCCAGACATTAACGCGCCTCGTCCAGCCGGGGTCCTGGGAACGCTTTTTTTGTGTGTGTGCGTGTTCAGGATTTTGATGCGGATTGACTTCCGCTTCTAAACTTCGGGATGGACTCACTATAGATTGCTGGACCACCCAGCATGCAACGGTTTCACTGACAACATGACACGATGTGGATGGTGGCGTGCGTGCACTGGTCATGTTGAGTACTGGACAAACGAACGCCAAACGTTGAGATTCTCTAGAGTCTAGAGCCCTTGGCATCAATGTTCCCTCTGAAGTTCGTTGGTCCGAGTTCGAAGTAAAAAAAATAAAAACATTGTGCAGAGTTGCACAGCAATGTTTTTCAAAATCCGATGCGCGGTAATTCTAAACTGCTGCGCGGCGTCGGTCAGATATCTGCGCAGCCGCGCTGCTTAAAGGGAACATCGCCTTGGCACCACATTTCTTTACATCCATAACAATGTCTCTGTGTAGCCAAGGGAAGTAAATGGCATGGCCTCTCGAGATGCCTGCAAACGTTCATTTTTGTGTTAAAGAATATCTCTGGGCCAAGTTGACCTGGCTCTGGGCCAAGTTGACCAGGCTCTGATCTAAGTTAGACTGGAAAGTGAAAATCATTGTGTATTGCGCTACAAGCCCCTTAACGTGCGGCCACTACTTGCATCTTTGCGCTGCTACTACAACGACACAGACACCTTCATGTCCATTGATATGGTCACCACACAAGTCAGCCGCGGGGAGCCCGTTTCGAATTCCAACCGGAATACGACAGAGTTGTTTTAAAAAAAAGACCGCAACAAAAACTTTTCTCCCCCTTCCCCTCAAAAAGCGCTAATTACCACCGAGATATGATATCACCCGAGACGCGAATATCCGCAGACTGCCAGGCGGGTACTCGGGTTTATGGACGTGATTGACTATTCATTGTTGGATGGGATCCGTGACCGACCGCCTCCTTTTTAACAACCACATGTAAATATGTTGTTAAATCGGATGTAGGGGCGCGGAGCGCAAGGATCGCTTCACGGCATAACGGGAAATGACGTCAAGGCGTCAGCAAGAAGAGGCGGGGAGGGGTGCGGTGTGGGGAAATTGAGTTTGAAGTTTTCCCAAACACTCCAAAACCTCTGGGTCTGAAAGTTCGTTGCGGCCGCCCTTTTGGCCGCGCGTCAATCTGGTTTCTCGTAAACCACTTGGGAGGCGCCAATGTCATTGAAAGCAAACCGCAATTTAGACTCCCCCCTCGCAATTTTTCAGGGAAAAAAAAACAACTTCGCCCTCAGCCTCCTCAGACCTTCCACTTCCCTGTTGCACAGATTGAGGAAGAGGGAAATTAAGAGTTTTTTTTGTGTTCAAACTATTTTAAATAATGTGTTTAGGACCTTGTTGAGTCTGTGAATGGTTGGCGCTGATTACACTCTGGAAGACACCCGAGACGGTCATTCTATCGTTGGTGACGACATCGACGTGGTCATTAAGATGTGTGGGCAGATTTGCTATAGCAATCGGGTGACGCCGACTTTCGGCTTGCACTTGTTCTGTACTTGGCGAGCATCTGGTTTCGTTCAAGTTTTGGAAGACGGTTTATCTCACGTGACTGACGGTGTGACACCAACACGCCTTGAATGTCAGGCGACATAGCAAGACGCCATCTTTGGACAGATGGTCATGTGACTATTGCGTCAAGTGCTCTCACGCCTTTTGGCGTTGTTAAAGTGTCGCTCTTCAAATTTTGCGCAAATCGATATTCGAATGTGCTGTTGTCCCCGCACGTCTTTGTGCACATTATCGTTGCGCAAATATCTAGTTTTGTGTTGGTGCGTTTTTAAATTTTTTTTTATTTTTTAATTTTTTAATTAAATTTTTTTTTATGCACGTAGGAAAGAGCAATCGTTTTGCGGCCAAACCTTTAGGAATATACGTGAGTATTTTTCCAAAATAGACATTTTCAGATCACGTGTCGCCTTCAAATCTTGTTTGGGAAATTTCCTATGTCGGATATGAGCTTTGCACTCTGTATTAAAGTCCTCTTTAAAATGTTGCAAGGGATTTGATAAGTCTGACGTCAACAGTGCCTCGGGACTCAGAATCTCATTTTGGGGCAAATGTTGTTTTTTTTTAGAGTTAGCGAAACGTTTTATCAAACTCTGGCCAAAGTAGGGAAAATATTTGTCCGACTACGTCAGGATTTTAAAAATTAAAACTCTTGTGTATGTTGTGCTAACAAAGCGTAAAAACAACATGACGTTTACTGTTCAAAGTTCTTCGATTGTACCAGAATATGACGATAACTATTATAGATAAGAACATTTAATCCGCCATCAGATCAGAACTTTGATTTCATCATTAAATCAGAAAGTTATTTTATCATTAAATCAGAAAGTTATTTTATCATTAAATCAGAAAGTTATTTTATCATTAAATCAGAAAGTTATTTTATCATTAAATCAGAAAGTTATTTTATCATTAAATCAGAAAGTTATTTTATCATTAAATCAGAAAGTTATTTTATCATTAAATCAGAAAGTTATTTTATCATTAAATCAGAAAGTTATTTTATCATTAAATCAGAAAGTTATTTTATCATTAAATCAGAAAGTTATTTTATCATTAAATCAGAAAGTTATTTTATCATTAAATCAGAAAGTTATTTTATCATTAAATCAGAAAGTTATTTTATCATTAAATCAGAAAGTTATTTTATCATTAAATCAGAAAGTTATTTTATCATTAAATCAGAAAGTTATTTTATCATTAAATCAGAAAGTTATTTTATCATTAAATCAGAAAGTTATTTTATCATTAAATCAGAAAGTTATTTTATCATTAAATCAGAAAGTTATTTTATCATTAAATCAGAAAGTTATTTTATCATTAAATCAGAAAGTTATTTTATCATTAAATCAGAAAGTTATTTTATCATTAAATCAGAAAGTTATTTTATCATTAAATCAGAAAGTTATTTTATCATTAAATCAGAAAGTTATTTTATCATTAAATCAGAAAGTTATTTTATCATTAAATCAGAAAGTTATTTTATCATTAAATCAGAAAGTTATTTTATCATTAAATCAGAAAGTTATTTTATCATTAAATCAGAAAGTTATTTTATCATTAAATCAGAAAGTTATTTTATCATTAAATCAGAAAGTTATTTTATCATTAAATCAGAAAGTTATTTTATCATTAAATCAGAAAGTTATTTTATCATTAAATCAGAAAGTTATTTTATCATTAAATCAGAAAGTTATTTTATCATTAAATCAGAAAGTTATTTTATCATTAAATCAGAAAGTTATTTTATCATTAAATCAGAAAGTTATTTTATCATTAAATCAGAAAGTTATTTTATCATTAAATCAGAAAGTTATTTTATCATTAAATCAGAAAGTTATTTTATCATTAAATCAGAAAGTTATTTTATCATTAAATCAGAAAGTTATTTTATCATTAAATCAGAAAGTTATTTTATCATTAAATCAGAAAGTTATTTTATCATTAAATCAGAAAGTTATTTTATCATTAAATCAGAAAGTTATTTATCATGTAATCAGAAAGTTATTTTATCATTAAATCAGAAAGTTATTTTATCATTAAATCAGAAAGTTATTTTATCATTAAATCAGAAAGTTATTTTATCATTAAATCAGAAAGTTATTTTATCATTAAATCAGAAAGTTATTTTATCATTAAATCAGAAAGTTATTTTATCATTAAATCAGAAAGTTATTTTATCATTAAATCAGAAAGTTATTTTATCATTAAATCAGAAAGTTATTTTATCATTAAATCAGAAAGTTATTTTATCATTAAATCAGAAAGTTATTTTATCATTAAATCAGAAAGTTATTTTATCATTAAATCAGAAAGTTATTTTATCATTAAATCAGAAAGTTATTTTATCATTAAATCAGAAAGTTATTTTATCATTAAATCAGAAAGTTATTTTATCATTAAATCAGAAGTTGATTTTGTCATTAAATCATAAAAATCATTCTATTATGAAATCATAAATTTGATTTTAAAATTAAATCAGAAATCTGATTCTATCATTTAAATTAGTTAATTGATTAAATCAGAAAATTGAATCAATCATTAATTTAGAAAAGGCTGCTTTTATTTGGATCATGGCGTACTCCGTTATATCATTATATTATCCGTTATATCAGAAGACAAACACCGAGCACTGCGCATTGGGCGTGAACGGTCACTTCTTTTGTCTGCTGAGTTCATTTGGACGTCCAGTATCCAGGCCTGAAGAGGAGTTCGTTGACCTTGGAGTGGTGATCAGTGGTCGGAAATGTGTGGCCTTCATCATTTCTCAGTGCGACGGCACATTAGTGTGTAGGCCTAATGCTTTCACTGACTGCTATCATCGTGCGACGGCACATTAGTGTGTAGGCCTAATGCTTTCACTGACTGCTATCATCGTGCGACGGCACATTAGTGTGTAGGCCTAATGCTTTCACTGACTGCTATCATCGTGCGACGGCACATTAGTGTGTAGGCCTAATGCTTTCACTTACTCCTATCATTGTCGAAATGGCTTCTTATTAATTTAATGGCAACACGTGATTCTAGCGTACAAATATAAATTTTCCATTTTCCATAAGCGTTGAAATTAATGGAAGCTTTCTTTTAAAGACTACCTTTTTTTTTCATGATAACGAAAATAAAATGACCGATGGATGGTCTTAATTTTTTTCTCTCTTTTTTTTTCTTCTTAATTTTTTTTATATGTTTGTAATTTAAGCGAGCAATAAATAAAAAAATTAACTTTAAGAGAGATACCAACTGTGAGGTCCAAAAAATTTCACATGAACCTGAATGACGGAAACAAAGCCTCCTTAGACGTTTGGTCGTGTGTATAATAAAATAGAGGCTCATGTACCAATCACGTGCGTCGACACTAGTCTAGTTTAAGTAACTGCCAGATGAAAGGCTGCGACGCAGGTTGGACTTTTCCGATAGAGTTTCGACAAGCGTGCTTCCAGAGAAGATCTAGTAAGACTCGCCCGGTCGCTTCTAGAGCCACGAGAAGAGAATGTCGCACGGTCGCTTCTATAGCCACGAGAAGAGAATGTCGCACGACAGGAAACGGCCCGTCACAAATGCTCTCATAAGAAGAGAGTCTTTGTTTGATCTCAGCCTCCGGGCCGATCCTGTCGGGGATTGTGTGGCTTACTGCTGACCATCGGCCTAATTTACCGCGTCTGCACTCGTGGGAGATTTGAAATATTGCCCGGAGATTTGTCTTGTTAACTTTATCTGTGTGTGTGTGAGAGAGAGAGAGAGAGAGCGTGTGTGCGTGCGTGTGTGCTTGCGTGTTTGGTTTATGAAGGTTGAGTGCATGATGAGATGTCTTTTTTTAATGAAGGTTCTCAAATATATAAGAGTATTGACACTCAGGCACGGCTGTAATGTAGAGAACCCCTTGCCGTACAAACCTTTCTATCGAGCATACAGAGTTAGCTCTCTTGAAATACAGACTTTTCAAACTACTGGTGCCAAAAAAGACGGAGCGATGTATACAACTCCTGGACTGACTTCGCAAAAATATTTATATAACATATTCGAATTAATTCCAAATTATAAAATGATATACATTATGGTAGGAAATTGAATTAAACACTATGATCTTTATGAATGAACCGAAAACTTAAGGTATTATGCAAATGAGATATCACGTTTGAATAATTTATGCATACAATTTGTATTTTTTTGTTAAACCTTAAAAAAACCCACTAAATTTCTTGTAGAATTTTGATGAAATTAAGTATTTTTGAACGCTGAACAAGTCCTAAAGGACATCGGAATGAAATTTAATGTCTCGAACGTAAAAAAGTATACATAAGATACAGGCTCTCCTATTTTTAAACACTTTCAAAACATACAATTTTCTATAAAATGACAGAACTATGTAAATTTTAATACTCGATGGAAGCCTCCATTCAAATGGTTTGCAGAAGGTAGAAATAGGAAAAATAATCTAATTAGCTGGTAAAATGACTGTCCAGTCTATCACCAGGCCTTTGGTGGGGTGACCCCCACCCCACACGCTGATGATCCCGATAGTCTTCAACAGGTTAGTAAGTTAGAGTAGTATGTGGAACAGGAAGTGGTTTGTTGTAGAGGCAAAACGTCTGCGCGTGGAACAGTCAGTTGTCCTTTTGTAGAATAGAAAGAATAAAGTAAATATAAAATCAAGCCCCACATATCCAGGTTACGCATAAGAACTCAGTCTTGAGATTTTTAAAAAGTTGATCAAGAATGAACTAGATTCCAGATGCCACCTAACCGTGACCTACTTGTGGTTTTCATTCGAGCTTACAAATCAAGCACATCCTTGCATTCCATGACATTTGTCGCATTGGCCTCGGGTAAGATAACGTATAATTTGACGGCCAGGGTTTCCGGAAAAAATCCGTCTGCACGTCTACATCTTGTCTGTCAACAGCCATTTAGATCAGACGTTGTGTAAATGCCCCCTGAGATTTAACTTGAAATTTTAAACTTGCGGAAAGCCTGGTGTTGCGTCGAAAGAAAGGGACAACCCCCTCTCACAAGTAACCACACACACATCTTTCCATATATATCAGTGGTGGCGAACCTTTTTGGGACCGCGTGCCGACATTCAACCAAAACCCACTTATTTATTAATATATTCGCGTGCCGGCTGAAGAGGCTCTACGTGCCGACTGTGGCACGCGTGCCATAGGTTGGCCATCACTGAGTTTATATACAATCAAACTCTGACCGAGTACGATGTCATGAAGGTAGAAAGTCACTATAGAAAATTGGTCGGTTATCTATCTCGTCATGTGTGCTGAATGTTATTAAATTGTCGCATTCATGGTTTCTAGTACTACTGTACAACAGTAAATCTTCCCCGACTTACGTGATCCCAGTGTCAAAGGGAGATGACATTATCAGGATTACGTAACACGGATGTCATCAGAGAGTTGGCCAGATTTTCTAGACGAAAACCCGGGATGGTGGTGAACTGGCATATCGTAAAGGATTTTGGGTCCGTCGCGGGAAAGAGAGCGGAGCTCAAGATCAAAGGTTTGGGTAAGCCAAGGTACCAAAGCATAGGTCGGAGTCAGTGATCTAAGTCAGCGATCTATGTCAGCGATCTATGTCAGCGATCTAAGTCAGCGATCTAAGTCAGCGATCTATGTCAGCGATCTATCTCAGCGATCTAAGTCAGCGATCTATCTCAGCGCTCTATGTCAGCGATCTATCTCAGCGATCTAAGTCAGCGATCTATGTCACATTTGTGAATCATAACATAACATTCACCAATCGTTGTGATTTAATGCACTGGTCATGGCACAACTTTGTTTCTGTTGTTGCCGTTAATTCCAACACGTCAGTTTGTGTCGAGTCCAGGCGGGGTACAGCGCTATTTAAGTTCTCAAAGTATTTTTAAATCCCTTATATTAACTTCACGGTCTTATTGTGACCTCTCTCTCTCTCTGTCTGGCAGTCGTGGGTGGTCGGTCGGGCGGAAAAACAAAAGTCACAAATGACCCACTTCCCGTGATGCTATCGAGCTGAAATTTTGCACATAGACTCGTGTCACCTAACAATGCATTGTATCAAGTTTCAGATCGATCGAATGCACCGCAGTTAAATTAATGCATTTTTAGTTTATCTCTATATAACTCCATGTAGCCGTCTGCTATTGTTTCCATTCACGTGTCACTTGAGTTCTCGCCAGCCATCAATGACGTTTTACAGCAAGATGAGTTCAGTCAGTTTCAGTCTGTAAATGTTTGTCGCGCTGCGCATCATATTGAGCATAATCGATACTTTTAGTAATGTCACGCATGTTAGGGATTTATAGTTAAAAACTGTTTTCACGGGTTTTTTAAATTTTTTTCAGCTCGACCACCACATCCCCCATTATAACCCCCCCCCCGTCACCATAATAGAAATATCACATCCGGTATGTTCAGTGCTCCCTGCCCTCCCTCCCCCACCATTAAATTTTACTGCAGGCACTGAGTAACTTTTATGTTATTGTTTATCGTGATGTGTGTGGTTTCAGAGCTTTGCGTTGTATTTTTCGACTCTTCCTTAAAAGAACAAACTTGTAAAGCACACCAAACATCTAACATAAACTATCTAATAGCAAATATCACCGAAAAAGTATTTTTATTGACTCCTGGAAAGATTGTGCCCCCCCCCCATCGTTTCGTCATCTCTCTTTTTTTTTCTCTCTTCTTGGAATGGAAATTTTTGAGATTTAAAAAAACAAAAAAACTTTCTGAAACATTTTATTTCAAAAATCTTATGTTTTTCATCTCTTCTTAACGGTTTTTTTTCCTCCCTTTTTTTTTCCTTCTGTAACTCTTTTGAAACGGAAATAAAAAGGGTGTAATTTCCAGGAACAGTTTATTTTATCGTCACCCCCTCCCCCCTCTATTCTGATTGGACGCGCCGCCATAAATAGCTCGTTAGGGGCAACTGAGTCCCCACACCGCCGAAATCCGCTTCGGTGGGGGGGAAAGGGGGCAGGATTTGAATACCGGGGCAGACGACAGGGCAGGATGTTATCGGTTGTCTTTTCCCCTCCCTCACTCCCTCCCTCCCTCCCGGAAGCAGGGGTCTACCCACAGAGACCAATGTCAGGCCCGGTCACAGATCAGATGGAGGGTTTGGCGTTAAGTCCAACAGATCACGGCGGCGGTTTAACCTCATTTCAACGGTTTTTGCCAAGGGCTTTTGAGTTCGTGGTCAGGGGATGACAGCTGATTGCTTGGATTTTATTGGCTTGAAATAGAATATATGTTGGCGAGATTACGGAGATGTCAAAATGTGCATCGGTGAACAAACCAAGTTAATGACCCAGGTGAAAACTGTACGATTTTCAGTATAGATTGTCAGTATTCGAAAAAGCCTCTTTTATTAGAGATAATTTTAGGCTGTGTCCTATCGCCCCAGATCGTTTCATGTGGATTGTAGTAAAGAGTTAAACTTTGACGGCTTTTAAAGTAAACTTAGAGGTCAGGGTGTTCATGCTTTGCGTTTGAATTTCCGTCTGCGTTTTTCGAAAGGGTTTTTCAGTAAATATTGCTAACATTGAATAGTCCCAAGTACGCCTAACAGAGTCCAGTGGTGTCATACGCCTGATGTTGGCCTATGTGTCATCCCCTGATGTTGGCCTAACAGATGCCTGTGGTGTCATACACCGGATGTTGGCCTAACAGAGGCCCGTGGTGTCATACACCTGATGTTGGCCAAACAGATGCCTGTGGTGTCATACACCTGATGTTGGCCTAACATAGGCCTATGGTGTCATACACCGGATGTTGGCCTAACAGAGGCCTCTGGTGTCATACACCGGATGTTGGCCTAACAGAGGCCCGTGGTGTCATACACCTGATGTTGGCCTAACTGAGGCCCGTGGTGTCATACACCTGATGTTGGCCTAACAGAGGCCTCTGGTGTCATACACCGGATGTTGGCCTAACAGAGGCCCGTGGTGTCATACACCTGATGTTGGCCTAACAGATGCCTGTGGTGTCATACACCTGATGTTGGCCTAACATAGGCCTCTGGTGTCATACACCGGATGTTGGCCTAACAGAGGCCCGTGGTGTCATACACCTGATGTTGGCCTAACTGAGGCCCGTGGTGTCATACACCTGATGTTGGCCTAACTGAGGCCCGTGGTGTCATACACCTGATGTTGGCCTAACTGAGGCCCGTGGTGTCACACACCTGATGTTGGCCTAACTGAGGCCCGTGGTGTCATACACCTGATGTTGGCCTAACTGAGGCCCGTGGTGTCATACACTTGATGTTGGCCTAACTGAGGCCCGTGGTGTCATACACCTGATGTTGGCCTAACTGAGGCCCGTTGTATCACACACCTGATGTTGGCCTAACTGAGGCCCGTTGTATCACACACCTGATGTTGGCCTAACTGAGGCCCGTGGTGTCATACACCTGATGTTGGCCTAACTGAGGCCCGTGGTGTCATACACCTGATGTTGGCCTAACTGAGGCCCGTGGTGTCACACACCTGATGTTGGCCTAACTGAGGCCCGTGGTGTCATACACCTGATGTTGGCCTAACTGAGGCCCGTGGTGTCATACACTTGATGTTGGCCTAACTGAGGCCCGTGGTGTCATACACCTGATGTTGGCCTAACTGAGGCCCGTTGTATCACACACCTGATGTTGGCCTAACAGAGGCCCGTGGTGTCATACACCTGATGTTGGCCTAACAGAGGCCCGTGGTGACATACACCTGATGTTGGCCAAAATGAGGCCCGTTGTATCACACACCTGATGTTGGCCAAACTGAGGCCCGTGGTATCACACACCTGATGTTGGCCAAACAGAGGCCCGTGGTATCACACACCTGATGTTGGCCAAACTGAGGCCCGTTGTATCACACACCTGATGTTGGCCAAACTGAGGCCCATTTTATCACACACCATTACTAAACACTCAAACTATTGTTTAATAAGAACATGGTAATAATTATCATAAATACGTAAAGAATTCAGTTAATAAATTTCAATATTTGTATCAGCACTAATTAAAAGATCACCAAAAATACAAGTATTGGTAATAAATACTTCGTCCATGTACTAAAAAGATAATTAAAAACGAAATGTGGCATCTAATTTAAATATTCAGTACTATTCCATGTGGCATCTAATTTAAATATTCACCACTATTCCATGTGACATCTAATTTAAATCTTCACCACTATTCCATGTGACATCTAATTTAAATATTCACCTCTACTCACCACCATGCGGCCCCACCCCCACCCCGCCCCACAATCAATTTTGTTGGCGATGACTCCACCAGTCCAGCTGCACCGCTGGAAATTACCATTATTTCCCAAAGCCTTAAATCCCAATTGTCTTCCCACGTACAGTGGTATAGCTGGCGAGGCTCTAGTCTTGCATCTGACTAGAATGCGCTGCAGTTGTCTAGATTTTGTTGTTGTTTTTTCTAACCATAATCCCAGATAAAACTTACGGGGCGGAGTCTGTGGCTTTTACATCGAGGGATGACATTCTATCAACTGGTCCTCAGAAGCCGGGATCAACGAGTCTTCTTGCCTTCCCAACGTCGATACACCGGGTGGGGGGTTGGGGGTGTAATAACTCCTTGCTTTACCAGTATCGATACGCTGCCTCGAGATATTCCCGGTTCAAACGTTCTTCTTTTCTTTGCTAGCATCGATACGTCATGTCGTTCAAAGTCGTGTGTTCTGACATCATCGATACACGGGCTGGTTTGAAGAAACGTCGAAATGGTAGATTAGGGCGAGATAAAGTGGGATCAGCGAAGCCCTGGCACAAGTAAACGTCTGGTTCAGACCATCACGCTCTCTGTCAGCAACACAAGGTCATGGCGGCGCCTCAAGGCCGTGTCACTGTTACCTAACATCTGGCCTCGTTCCGGGAAAAAATAATTCCCTCTGCTAACTTGTCGTCTGAGAGAGGTCTGTGGATAGGGGCGGGTGTTGTGGTTTGTAGGTAGGGGCGGGTGTTGTGGTCTAAAGGTAGGGGCGGGTGTTGTGGTCTATAGGTAGGGGCGGGTGTTGTGGTCTAAAGGTAGGGGCAGGTGTTGTGGTCTGTAGGTAGGGTGGGTGTTGTGGTCTGGGGGAGGGGCGGGTGCTGTGGTCTGTAGGTAGGGGCGGGTGTTATGGTCTAAAGGTAGGGGCGGGTGTTGTTGTCTGGAGGTAGGGGCGGGTGTTGTGGTCTAAAGGTAGGGGCGGGTGTTGTGGTCTAAAGGTTGGGGCGGGTGTTGTGGTCTGTAGGTAGGGGCGGGTGTTGTGGTCTGGGGGATGGGCGGGTGTTGTGGTCTGTAGGTAGGGGCGGGTGTTGTGGTCTGTAGGTAGAGTCGGGTGTTGTGGTCTGTAGGTAGGGGCGGGTGTTGTGGTCTGTAGGTAGGGGCGGGTGTTGTGGTCTGTAGGTAGGGGCGGGTGTTGTGGTCTGTAGGTAGGGGCGGGTGTTGTGGTCTGTAGGTAGGGGCGGGTGTTGTGGTTTGGAGGTAGGGGCGGGTGTTGCGGTCTGGGGGAGGGGCGGGTGTTGTGGTCTGTAGGTAGGGGCGGGTGTTGTGGTCTAAAGGTAGGGGCGGGTGTTGTGGTCTGGGGGAGGGGCGGGTGTTGTGGTCTGGGGGAGGGGCGGGTGTTGTGGTCTGTAGGTAGGGGCGGGTGTTGTGGTCTAAAGGTAGGGGCGGGTGTTGTGGTCTGGGGGAGGGGCGGGTGTTGCGGTCTGTAGGTAGGGGCGGGTGTTGTGGTCTGGGGGAGGGGCGGGTGTTGTGGTCTGTGGTAGGGGCGGGTGTTGTGGTCTGTAGGTAGGGGCGGGTGTTGTGGTCTGTAGGTAGGGGCGGGTGTTGTGGTCTGTGGATAGGGGCGGGTGTTGTGGTCTGTAGGTAGGGGCGGGTGTTGTGGTCTGTAGGTAGGGGCGGGTGTTGTGGTCTGAGGATAGGGGCGGGTGTTGTGGTCTGTAGGTAGGGGCGGGTGTTGCGGTCTGTAGGTAGGGGCGGGTGTTGCGGTCGGGGGGTGTAGTGTGATTGCAGTTTAGTGTCCCAAACTACATGTAATATGGAAAAGTATGACGTTGGATTACACATTACCCTACGTCAACTGAAAGCTCAGATCAACGCTGGCACGAAAACCTGGTTTGAGTTTTAAGGAGCCCATCAGGCCAAGTAGACCCGCGGGATGTATTGAGGAATAACGTCAGCCGCACGATGTAAAAGAAAATGGCTCAAAGCGCAAAGCGTTGGAAATTAGGCCCCGTGAGCTATCATCTTTAATCTCAGTTATGGAACCTGACAAAGATTGATTCTTAATGGCATTTCGAAAATGGTGACATTTCAAAAAAAAAGTTGAACTGATATCAAAATTTGGCTATTTTTATTTTTAGAATGAATTTTAATAGGAGTTATTTTTTGCCTTAAAATTGTTAAAAGCATTCCTGTATTGGGAGAGTTATTTCAAATACGAATTTGAACATGCGATGTAAGCGAGCCTTACTTTCAACTCTGTCTTTGTAACGGACTTACTTTCAACTCTGTCTTTGTAACGGACTTACTTTCAACTCTGTCGTTGTAACGGACTTACTTTCAACTCTGTCTTTGTAACGGACTTACTTTCAACTCTGTCTTTGTAACGGACTTACTTTCAACTCTGTCTTTGTAACGGACTTACTTTCAACTCTGTCTTTGTAACGGACTTACTTTCAACTCTGTCTATGTAATGGAGCCTTACTTTCAACTCTGTCTTTGTATGGAGCCTTACTTTCAACTCTGTCTTTGTAACGGACTTACTTTCAACTCTGTCTATGTAATGGATCCTTACTTTCAACTCTGTCTATGTAATGGATCCTTGCTTTCAACTCTGTCTATGTAATGAAGCCTTACTTTCAACTCTGTCTATGTAAAGGACTCACTTTCAACTCTGTCTATGTAAAGGACTTACTTTCAACTCTGTCTATGTAATGGAGCTTTACTTTAAACTCTCTTTGTCTAACTGAACCTTCTTTTCAAATCTGTCTATGTACGGGAGGGCATCCGGGCAGAACAGCGACTGTCAAAACAGCGACCGTCATAATAGCGACTTCATAATAGCGACTGTATCAAAACAGCGACCGTCAAAACAGCGACCGTCATAATAGCGACTGCATCATAATAGCGACAGTATCAAAATAGCGACTTTCTTCTTTTGCTTGTATTAATGTTTGAAAAACTTACTGTGCCTAGCCTACAATGGAGTTTATAAAATAAAAAAAAGTAAGACATGATAAGCCATGTAGGTTTTTTGTAGAGAAGGGACAATACAAAATTAAATACAATCAACTGGAGGTGTGTATAAATAAATGTTGGTGTTGTAAAGAGTGTAAACACATTTTCGGGACACATTTTGTTTTAAAAAACAATTGTGAAAAAAAAATAAAATTATAACTGCTATTACTTCAGTCAACTATATTTTGCAGAAAGCTCGAAAGTGATTAACAAACATAGATGCAGTCGATTACTTTAGGAGGATTGCGGTGGTAGCGGCAGAGGTGGCGTGTGGCTGCTTTTTTTAAGCTAAAGAAAGTTCGACTACAGGACTTTTTGATCCCCGAATGTTTCAATCCTTTTCTTTTTTACCTCGTAAAATTTTTTTTGTTTAAAAAAAATAATAAAAAAATAAAAAAATAATAATATAGTTTAATATTATTATCTATTGAAAATTAAAGACGGCATGAAATAGTTATTTTCAACGTTTGATTTAACACTAAAAAGTATACACACTGAAAACAAATCAACATTAAGGGCGAATTCATGATTGTGTTAAATGCACACTCCTCTGAGGTAGCAAGTCCTTCCAAACCTATCCAACTCCACCCCCAGCCCCAGGCAATGTGGTCAGATAGTCCTTTCTTAAGGTACCTACATTCTTTCAGCCCCAATCCATTTATTTACCATCTCAATAACACGGGGTCCGTGGCCGTCACTTAGTCTCGCCTTCGTAACATGTCATTACGTAACCCCCGGACAGTTCGACCACAGGAACTTTTGACAAGGGGGCTGTCAATATTGTTAAAAAAAAAGCTTCCCGGGTAACCATGATTCAAATTTTATTTTTACTGAGCAGTTGATTGTTTTTGAATGAATGCGTGTATATATATCATAAGTTAATTTTTTTAAAATTTTATTTTAAACACAATTTTTAATTTCATTAAATACTTCAACAAAATGTTGCTATTTTTTGGAGTTTTTATTTTTTACTATGCATTTATTTAATTTTTTCACTTGGGGTCCTTGGGTAAGTTTAGACAATGAAAAGGGGTCTATATGTCAAAAAAGCTTGGAACCACTATGTTAGGTGAACGGTTGGACAAGAATAGCTATGTGGTGAAGTCGCTGTTATGACAGTCGCTCTTTTGATACAGTCGCTATTTTGAAGTCGCTATTATGACGGTCGCTGTTTTGATACAGTCGCTATTTTGAAGTCGCTATTATGACGGTCGCTGTTTTGACAGTCGCTATTTTGAACCCGTGCCGTACGGGAGCTATACTTTCAAATCAGTCTATTTAAGGAAGCCTTACTTTCAAATATGTTTTTGTAATGGAGCTTTACTTTTAACTCTGTCTATGTAATGGATCCTTACTTTTAACTCTGTCTATGTAATGGAGGTTTACTTTTAACTCTGTCTATGTAATGGAGCTTTACTTTTAACTCTGTCTATGTAATGGAGCTTTACTTGTAACTCTGTCTATGTAATGGATCCTTACTTTTAACTCTATGTAATGGAGCTTTACTTTTAACTCTGTCTATGTAATGGATCCTTACTTTTAACTCTGTCTATGTAATGGAGGTTTACTTTTAACTCTGTCTATGTAATGGAGCTTTACTTTTAACTCTGTCTTTGTAATGGAGCTTTACTTGTAAGTCTGTCTATGTAATGGATCCTTACTTTTAACTCTATGTAATGGAGCTTTACTTTTAACTCTGTCTATGTAATGGATCCTTACTTTTAACTCTGTCTATGTAATGGAGCTTTACTTTTAACTCTGTCTATGTAATGGAGCTTTACTTTTAACTCTGTCTATGTAATGGAGCTTTACTTTTAACTCTGTCTATGTAATGGAGCTTTACTTTTAACTCTGTCTATGTAATGGAGCTTTATTTTAACTCTGTCTATGTAATGGAGCTTTACTTTTAACTCTGTCTATGTAATGGAGCTTTACTTGTAAGTCTGTCTATGTAATGGATCCTTACTTTTAACTCTATGTAATGGAGCTTTAATTTAACTCTGTCTATGTAATGGAGCTTTACTTTTAACTCTGTCTATGTAATGGAGCTTTACTTTCAACTCTGTCTATGTAATGGAGCTTTACTTTTAACTCTGTCTATGTAATGGAGCTTTACTTGTAAGTCTGTCTATGTAATGAATCCTTACTTTTAACTCTATGTAATGGAGCTTTACTTTTAACTCTGTCTATGTAATGGATCCTTACTTTTAACTCTGTCTATGTAATTGAGCTTTACTTTTAACTCTGTCAATGTAATGGAGCTTTACTTTCAACTCTGTCTATGTAATGGAGCTTTACTTTTAACTCTGTCTATGTAATGGAGCTTTACTTGTAACTCTGTCACTATCCCCGTTGAAAAACTCTGAAACATTCGGTTATTGGAAATATTGTACTGATGTAAATCTCTTGTGTTAATAGCGGACCCTGGAAATCTGGTCTTTAAAAAAGGGGGGAATTGTTAGGAAATAACGGTCTTCCAGTTCCCATTATTTCCATTTATTAGCCCAGCCATCAGTCATCTGTGATCGTTCATCTGTCATTACCTACCCAGACTTGTCAAATCGTTGTCAGCAAACGGGTTAAAATGTCCCGTCTTCGTGGCTGTTAGTAGAAGACACAGACTGTCAATGGAGCACGTTGGGTCCTCACGTTTTGGGAGGTGGTCGAAACAATTTTTTTTTGGGAATAATACAAGCAGATGAATAACAAGCAAACAGTGTATGTATGAGCCTGACAAGCCGTTGTTTTGTGACGTCTTGTCCAACTCATACATACCCCGTTTGCGTGTTATCCATTTTCTTATCTACAAGCCTGATTGCAGTCTCACCCACATTTAGTTCGCTTAATAATACAAGTACCTTTCTTCCTGTCTGCAAACTCACGTGTTAGATTACCGTGTTTTGGTTTGGCGCGATTACAATGGCACGTTCTATTAAGTTTTTAGGCTCTAGGTTTCGGCGATTAAATATAATTATTCATCCACAACGGGCTATTTGAATTGAAATGTTAAACAGATGTTTTAAAATGCTACACACCCGTTTTGATGCGGTGAATATTGTCTGTAGTTTGAAAAGGTAACAATTGAGAGATTCAAGGCAAGCTCCGGACACTGTCACTGTCAACCTGGACCATTGGCGTACTGGAGGAAAGGACTTTAAAAGTTGCGAAATGGGAGGGGTCACTGCGTTGTTATATAATCTGAATGTTCAGTAATGGCCTACCGCACGGGTAATCTGAATGTTCAGTAATGGCCTACCGCACGGGTAATCTGAATGTTCAGTAATGACCTACCGCACGGGTAATCTGAATGTTCAGTAATGGTCTACCGCACGGGTAATCTGAATGTTCAGTAATAGCCTACCGCACGGGTAATCTGAATGTTCAGTAATGGCCTACCGCACGGGTAATCTGAATGTTCAGTAATAGCCTACCGCACGGGTAATCTGAATGTTCAGTAATGGCCTACCGCACGGGTAATCTGAATGTTCAGTAATGACCTACCGCACGGGTAATCTGAATGTTCAGTAATGGCCTACCGCACGGGTAATCTGAATGTTCAGTAATAGCCTACCGCACGGGTAATGTGAATGTTCAGTAATGGCCTACCGCACGGGTAATCTGAATGTTCAGTAATGGCCTACCGCACGGGTAATGTGAATGTTCAGTAATGGCCTACCGCACGGGTAATCTGAATGTTCAGTAATGACCTACCGCACGGGTAATCTGAATGTTCAGTAATGGCCTACCGCACGGGTAATGTGAATGTTCAGTAATGGCCTACCGCACGGGTAATCTGAATGTTCAGTAATGACCTACCGCACGGGTAATCTGAATGTTCAGTAATGGCCTACCGCACGGGTAATGTGAATGTTCAGTAATGGCCTACCGCACGGGTAATCTGAATGTTCAGTAATGACCTACCGCACGGGTAATCTGAATGTTCAGTAATGGCCTACCGCACGGGTAATCTGAATGTTCAGTAATGGCCTACCGCACGGGTAATCTGAATGTTCAGTAATGGCCTACCGCACGGGTAATCTGAATGTTCAGTAATGGCCTACCGCACGGGTAATCTGAATGTTCAGTAATGGCCTACCGCACGGGTAATCTGAATGTTCAGTAATGACCTACCGCACGGGTAATCTGAATGTTCAGTAATGGCCTACCGCACGGGTAATGTGAATGTTCAGTAATGGCCTACCGTCTAGGTAATGTGAATGTTCAGTAATGGCCTACCGCACGGGTAATCTGAATGTTCAGTAATGGCCTACCGCACGAGTAATCTGAATGTTCAGTAATGGCCTACCGCACGGGTAATCTGAATGTTCAGTAATGACCTACCGCACGGGTAATCTGAATGTTCAGTAATGGCCTACCGCACGGGTAATCTGAATGTTCAGTAATGGCCTACCGCACGGGTAATCTGAATGTTCAGTAATGGCCTACCGCACGGGTAATGTGAATGTTCAGTAATGGCCTACCGCACGGGTAATCTGAATGTTCAGTAATGACCTACCGCACGAGTAATCTGAATGTTCAGTAATGGCCTTCCGCACGAGTAATCTGAATGTTCAGTAATGGCCTACCGCACGAGTAATCTGAATGTTCAGTAATGGCCTACCGCACGAGTAATCTGAATGTTCAGTAATGGCCTACCGCACGAGTAATCTGAATGTTCAGTAATGGCATACCGCACGGGTAATGTGAATGTTCAGTAATGGCCTACCGCACGAGTAATCTGAATGTTCAGTAATGGCCTACCGCACGAGTAATGTGAATGTTCAGTAATGGCCTACCGCACGGGTAATCTGAATGTTCAGTAATGGCCTACCGCACGAGTAATCTGAATGTTCAGTAATGGCCTACCGCACGGGTAATGTGAATGTTCAGTAATGGCCTACCGCACGGGTAATGTGAATGTTCAGTAATGGCCTACCGCACGGGTAATCTGAATGTTCAGTAATGGCCTACCGCACGGGTAATCTGAATGTTCAGTAATGGCCTACCGCACGGGTAATGTGAATGTTCAGTAATGGCCTACCGCACGGGTAATCTGAATGTTCAGTAATGGCCTACCGCACGGGTAATGTGAATGTTCAGTAATGGCCTACCGCACGGGTAATGTGAATGTTCAGTAATGGCCTACCGCACGGGTAATCTGAATGTTCAGTAATGGCCTACCGCACGGGTAATGTGAATGTTCAGTAATGGCCTACCGCACGGGTAATGTGAATGTTCAGTAATGGCCTACCGCACGGGTAATCTGAATGTTCAGTAATGGCCTACCGCACGGGTAATCTGAATGTTCAGTAATGGCCTACCGCACGGGTAATGTGAATGTTCAGTAATGGCCTACCGCACGGGTAATCTGAATGTTCAGTAATGGCCTACCGCACAGGTAATGTGAATGTTCAGTAATGGCCTACCGCACGGGTAATCTTAATGTTCAGTAATGGCCTACCGCATGGGTAATGTGAATGTTCAGTAATGGCCTACCGCACAGGTAATCTGAATGTTCAGTAATGGCCTACCGCACGGGTAATGTGAATGTTCAGTAATGGCCTACCGCACGGGTAATCTGAATGTTCAGTAATGGCCTACCGCACGGGTAATCTGAATGTTCAGTAATGGCCTACCGCACGGGTAATCTGAATGTTCAGTAATGGCCTACCGCACGGGTAATCTGAATGTTCAGTAATGGCCTACCGCACGGGTAATCTGAATGTTCAGTAATGGCCTACCGCACGGGTAATCTGAATGTTCAGTAATGGCCTACCGCACGGGTAATCTGAATGTTCAGTTATGGCCTACCGCACGGGTAATCTGAATGTTCAGTAATGTTACCGCACGGGTAATCTGAATGTTCAGTAATGGCCTACCGCACGAGTAACTCATATTGATCTTTAGCTACTGTAAAATTGCGTAATATGAGGTTAAACAATTCCTGAATGTTCAGTAATGGCCTACCGCACGAGTAACTCATATTGATCTTTAGCTACTGTAAAATTGCGTAATATGAGGTTAAACAATTCCTGAATGTTCAGTAATGGCCTACCGCACGGGTAACTCATATTGATCTTTAGCTACTGTAAAATTGCGTAATATGAGGTTAAACAATTCCTGAATGTTCAGTAATGGCCTACCGCACGGGTAACTCATATTGATCTTTAGCTACTGTAAAATTGCGTAATATGAGGTTAAACAATTCCTGAATGTTCAGTAATGGCCTACCGCACGGGTAACTCATATTGATCTTTAGCTACTGTAAAATTGCGTAATATGAGGTTAAACAATTCCAGAATGTTCAGTAATGGCCTACCGCACGAGTAACTCATATTGATCTTTAGCTACTGTAAAATTGCGTAATATGAGGTTAAACAATTCCAGAAGGTTCAGTAATGTTACCGCACGAGTAACTCATATTGATCTTTAGCTACTGTAAAATTGCGTAATATGAGGTTAAACAATTCCAGAATGTTCAGTAATGTTACCGCACGAGTAACTCATATTGATCTTTAGCTACTGTAAAATTGCGTAATATGAGGTTAAACAATTCCAGAATGTTCAGTAATGGCCTACCGCACGAGTAACTCATATTGATCTTTAGCTACTGTAAAATTGCGTAATATGAGGTTAAACAATTCCAGGGACATTGTATTCGTTTGTCCCAAAAAACAAGTCAAACGAATCAGCCAAACAAAACCTTACCACTTGCCCTCCAAGGTGCCATACCCCCCCCCCAACCCCAACCCAACCAAATTAAAATAAATAATAATATTACATTTTTTTAAAGATTGCAGACAACCTTACGTTACCTACTTAGAAGTCCCGTGAGATAGAGAAATCAATGTTACATTTTTAACAAATTGTGTTTAAAAAATTAAATAACTAAACCATGTAAAAATCGTTGGCCAGTGGCTCATCAAGGAGTGAGAAGTCCAGACTGCGCCCGCTTGTGCATAGAATGCGTGCTATGATTGCTGGAATACTGTTTGGTGCTATCGTCAGTGTGCTGTCAGGCGACCATGGACTGTCTTAGTAAAGCACAAAACCTGGTACTGTTCATTTAATCGTAACGGGGGGGGGGTGTCTAATCTCGAACCCAACATCAGCAAGGAGATGCACGCGAATACTGAAACATCCGTTGTCAAGAATGACGCTACAGTTATCGAGATGGTGAACGGTATACACAGACTGCAAGACCAGCAACATCAAAATGGCTGAACGGTATACACAGACTGCAAGACCAGCAACATCAAAATGGCTGAACGGTATACACAGACTGCAAGACCAGCAACATCAAAATGGCTGAACGGTATACACAGACTGCAAGACCAGCAACATCAAAATGGCTGAACGGTATACACAGACTGCAAGACCAGCAACATCAAAATGGCTGAACGGTATACACAGACTGCAAGACCAGCAACATCAAAATAGCTAAACGGTATACACAGACTGCAAGACCAGCAACATCAAAATGGCTAAACGGTATACACAGACTGCAAGACCAGCAACATCAAAATGGCTGAACGGTATACACAGACTGCAAGACCAGCAACATCAAAATGGCTAAACGGTATACACAGACTGCAAGACCAGCAACATCAAAATGGCTGAACGGTATACACAGACTGCAAGACCAGCCACATAAAAATGGACATGAACCAGCAATATGAGGTACTTTCTGTCGTGAAGGTGCCATCGAGCCGAGCGGATGTTTTTGGTTAGGATATCAAAGTATTCGGAGGAACTAAATTTATTATTGTTTTTGTTTTGTCCTTAGCTCAAAGTTTGAATCAACTCTCTAGAATCGTGTTTAGGAACAAGAAATGTGAATTTGGAACCAAGGCAAATAGGAAAAAAAATAGTCGGTGACGTGCTGGCCATAAGGATAGGATGTACCCGATACCACAAGACTAAACAAATGAACGCAACAGCTGCGAGGTGTACGTTTGTCACCATGACCGCCGGTTTCAATGGCCACATGATCTGAAAGCTGTGATCAGCCTGTTGAAATTTAAATAGTTATCTGATCCTCCCCCCCCCCTGGAGGGCGGGGGAAGGGCTAAAAGTGAAATTTTGCGAAAGCAGTGTCTTATGTGGAATGAATTTCATCCTGGAAATCCAAACTTTTGACTCAACTGTGTATAACAATCATCTCTGTAGCAATCATCTCTATAGCAATCATCTCTATGGCAACCTTAAGGAAGGTGTTTGCAATATTTGGGGATTGTTGAGACGACATGAGTGTAACTGTACCCAGAAATTACTGGAGAATATTCACAACTGACAAGAATAACACCATTAGTTAAATCATTAAACCTTGAAACACTAGAGGGTAGAAAAACCAAGAGCAAAGTAAAGTTGTAATCATACATAAAGCAATTAATTCTAATTTAGAAATACAACACAAAGATAACTTAATACAACCCTCAGATGGACATAACGATAAAAACACCTTTCTTCTTCCGTATGCAAGAACAAACACATACAAATTTTCGTTCTTCCCGTCCGGAATTCGGGCGTGGAATGGGTTTTCTGAAGAAACCAGGAAAACCAACACTTTATCTCTTATATAAATGCAGGACTAAACACAAACCATAAATAAGCGTAGGACGCAATAATCTTCTGTATAGAAGGAGCTTCTGTAATAGATAAGATAAAAATAAATTGGATTTAACGAATTAACCAGGATGTGTTATACCCCAGACTTGCACGTCTGTTTAATCAGAGCCTGAAAACTAATTGGCCCATCAGAACGTGTTTATATTTAACCATATAGAGCCTGAATCTCATTAGCCCGTCAGAACGTGTTTATATTTAACCAGATAGAGCCTGAATCTCATTAGCCAATCAGAATATTTGTCTATTTAACCAGAAAGGACCTGTAACTAATGAGTCCATCAGAACTAGAAAAAAACTCTTTTTTTAAAAAAGGACACGCTTTTATTTACATATAGAAAGTGCACTAAAAAGAAGAAAATAAATTTTTTCTATGAATACATGTGAAATCGGTGAACCTATCTACTGCACATTAAAGCGTGAGGCGCCCATCACAAATCATTTCTCATTCCAACTATTCCCTTACATATAGATATATATTTCTAATCAATGTGATAGCAGCATTTATATGATCAAAGTTGTGAAACTTTTACTGTTTATTAATATTCATACAAATTTGTTTTTATGTTTCGCAGCCGTGTACACGATAGAGAGTTGTGATGAGCGCCACACGCTTTTATGTGCAGTAGATAGGTTCACCGATTTCACATGTTTTCATAGAAAATTTTTATTTTCTTCTTTTTAGTGCACTTTCTATATGTAAATAAAAGCGTGTCCTTTTTTTAAAAAAAAGATTTTTTTACATTATTTTATTTTCTACTTTTTAGTATCAACATTTTTTAAAATTGATTTTTCGACTTTATCAATTCAATTTAATTAGTTAAACTTCATTGTCAATAACTTAAATGTGATAGTGGTAAAAAGAAAGATTATTCATTACAAATTTATGTATAATACAAATAAAAAAACATTTTCCCTAACTGAAAATTGAACCTCGTACCCCCATGTCGGCAATCGATCACGCTTATATTTCGGCCAGCAAGACTTGATGTTGATAGTACTTTTTAAAGTTATAATAATTGTATCCCTCTAGGGCGAATTGAGGCATCGTTCATTGACGCGAGTGATGATATTTTATATAGACAAAAACTAAAAACTAAAAGTGCATTAATTTAATTACGGTACATTCGATCGATCTGAAATTTTGATACAATGCATTGTCATCCAAGATCTATATGTGGTAAAACTTTGAGATCTCTAGGACCATCAGAAGTGGTTTAATTTTACGTTTCAAGATTTGAAGGAAGGATGGATGGATGGATGGATGGATACAACATACAAACAGTGCGACTTAAATAAAAGCGTGTAAAATGTGTCTATTTAACCGAAAATAACATGTAACCAATTAGCCAGTCAGAACATGAGTGTGTAAACCAGAGATAGCCCGACCCCAGTCACGCAACAGACCACATGCATTTGTCCCGAGAATGTCCCTAGAATGACAAACATCTTTACATTTAGACATGGGAAATCAACGCATCGCACTGTGCTGAAAATGTGGAGACGAATTCCATTTCGACACAAGTGATCTACTTCACCACCCAATTACCACAGCTGAATGAACACTAGTGGGCTGGCTGCCGTCTCTGATACGGCCTACACTTGCTTGCAGACGACTCAATGGCTACCCGTGCGCCCAGATTCCGTTAAATTGAATTTGTGAAGAGTGCTCATTAGCGATTGCACCTTAAGTGGATCGGTCACGCTCGGCTGCCCCGAGAAGGAGCGTCACAAGATCACTGGCGTCACGAGACGTGATCTCAGTGCCCGCGAGAACGTGATCAATACGGTGGATGGGGGTGGGGCGGTGGGTAGGTGTGGGGGGGGGGCTCTTGACCAGGTACACAACGGGAAGATAAATTCTGCAGTTCTCCTGATCTCTGAGAATCTGTTCCTTCCGTACTTCATCTAAAAAGTAATAACACATTACCACCAATGTTCCCTCAAAGGTTCGTTGGTCCGTGTGCAAAGTTAAAAAAAAAGAAGAAAACAACTTGTGTGCAAAGTTGCACAGCATCCATTTTTTGTGCAATATTTGACAAAAGTTGCTGCTGCGCGGCGTCGGTCAGATATCTGCGTGGCAGCGCAGCTTAAATGGAACATTGATTACCACACAGACACCCATCCCACTGGCATGAACCACGCGACATTGAAAGTACCCACATATCATCAAGTATGCAGTGATATTCTATGTTGCAATTGAGGAGATGTCAGCTGTTACACCTGGCAACATTCAGAGGTCAAATCTATTTTCCGTTATACACGTACTTTAATTACAGTTTTACTCCAGCATCCTCAGCACTCGCCAAGTTTGAAAGAAATCATAATTTTTTGGTGGTAGTTTGTTCAATACACTTTGGAATTATATCATGGTGCTGCTTTTAAATAAGCGTGTTCTCTAACTTATCTTGTACACATCAGACGCTCCTTCTTTACAGAAGAATATTGCGTCCTACGCTTATCCGTGTTTTATGTCTAGTCATGCAATTTTATTAGAGATTTGAATGTTGAGAGTAGGGGTGTAACGGATTTCGGCCCCGGCTCCAGCAAATCCGGAATCCAAACATTTTTAAAAATCCGGCTTCGGCTCCGGAAGAACTTCACTTCATAAATCCTGCCAAATCCGGCTGGCCAGCAGAGCCATAAAATATATGTATATTTATAATAGCTCCGGCTCCGGGAAATCCGGAATCTGGTCGATTTTACAAACCCATCTCTGGCTCAGGTCGGATTTCAAAAATTTGAATCCAGTACACCCTTTGTTGAGAGTATGCTGGTTGTCCTTGCTTGTTCAGGCAACCCAATCCATTGCTCAGTGCAAGTGTAAGGTTTAACAACTGCAACGGGTTGCTTTACAAACACGATAAACTGAACATTGCCGATACAATTGTGTTACATTTCACAAACTATATAATAATAAAAACAGAAAGGTAACATTATTGATAAACGCACACCGTCTATGGAAAGTCTCTTATATATCTCTATATATATATATGACGTCTCAGTAGAACTTCTTGTCACAGTAGGTCGAGGAGGGGTGGCAAAGATGAAGGCATTGGGGGGGGGGCATATGGCGTGCCCCACCTTCACCTAGTGTAGCCTGGTTAGGCCGCAGTCTCATTTTGTCCACCTTCACCCCTTGTTGCCTGGTTAGGCCGCAGTCTCATTTTGTCCACCTTCACCCCATGTTGCCTGGTTAGGCCACAGTCTCATTTTGTCCACCTTCATCCCATGTTGCCTGGTTAGGCTGCAGTCTCATTTTGTGGACCTTCATCCCATGTTGCCCGGTTGTGCCGCAGTCTCATTTTGTCCACCTTCACCCCATGTTGCCTGGTTAGGCCGCAGTCTCATTTTGTCCACCTTCGCCCGATGTTGCCTGGTTAGGCCACAGTCTCATTTTGTCCACCTTCACCACGTGTTGCCTGGTTAGGCCGCAGTCTTATTTTGTCCACCTTCACCCCATGTTGCCTGGTTAGGCCGCAGTCTCATTTAGTCCACCCACACCGTGGAGCCCCTAGCGAGGCTCTATTTCGGGCCGTCGAGTGAGTGTTTTGACTTCCCTGCATGTAATGTGTCAGCTGCCCCATGTCGATATCACGGCCCTGGACTATTCCCATCACGTCTCTGGGTATAATAGATTAGATGATTAACTTGGGATGGAGGAGAGGGTGGAGGAGGAGGGGAGTGACAGGCGCCACGGGAGGGACGTTGTCGAGGGGGTGGTGAGAAGGATACGGAGAGTAGCCACTCGTGGTGTAGAGTGGTGTAGATGGAAGGGGAGAATGTATTTGGGGGGAATGGATACTAGAGAGAGAGAGAGAGAAATGGTAATGTTTGGGAGTTGGAACATAATCTGGGAGAGTTGTAGATGACGAGTGGGATTGTTGGCAATCAAGTGAGTGGCTCGTGCAACGTGGGGTGGGGGGAAACACAATTTATTGTTCAGAGGGGGTGGGCCATTGAGGAATGGGGCAAGTGATAATGACATGCGATAAGATGGGAAGTAGCAATTCCGCCATTGGGGGATTGGGCAAGTAAAGATGATGGGATGGGGCAAGTGGTGACGATGTCATCGGGCAAGTGATGAAAACGGGGCAATTAATGATGGCCTGCAGCAAGATGACCAAGATGGTGTGATATAAGGCTACATTTACTGACTTAGGGATCGGCTTGGATAAAGTAGTGACCTTGGCAAAGACGGATGCATCTCTACCAAGGGGAGTAACTTCTCTTGTGGCGGGTTATAAGACTCAGGCGTCAAACAGAACGCTATCGTTGTGAAGCACCGGAAATGATATGTCACTGTCTCCCTTCGGGGCTTCTTCGTCTTGATACTATACCATCTGTCTATACTTTGGTTAGATGGTCAAATGGCCGACAGTAACTAGTCTTTGGTCAGACCTGGGTTGGGGGTATTAGTAGGACGATAGAAATCTAGACAAATTTGTTTTCATCATTTTCGAAAGAGTTCTTGTTTTTGTTATTTTACGGACACATTTATTAATAGCTGTTGGTGGCTACCCGCCCTCAGTCCTATTCAAGATATTACAAGAACAGACCCGACACACAAACCGTAGATTACCGCCATTGTCCATATATTATTTTAAAAACAAAAACAATTCACCTCAAGCTATCGGCATAAAATTCAGACATGACGGGCTGGTATTTTGCTGAGATACGACTCGGTCTCGCCAAAAGAGTTGATTGTCGTTTAAAAGAAAGTGCAAAGTTACATTGTCTGTGTTGGCCGTGTATTCAGCTATGTTGTTCGTCGTTGTTTGTCCGGTGTATTCAGCTATGTTGTTCGTCGTTGTTTGTCCGTCGTGATAGACGGGGACCGTTCACTTCATACAGTTGTGTGCTGCGGCGGCTTGTTGTGTCATTTTGGTGACCTATGAGAGAGACCACCTCTTGCCCGACGAGTGCGTCCACAGGTCGGACAAGAGATGGTCGGGATGTCATCACGAGGGTTACGAGCACGATCTGTCCTCGCCAGTCCTCTGGGCTTGTCAGTCTGTTGTCTGGGCTTGTCAGTCTGTTGTCTGGGCTTGTCAGTCCGTTGTCTGGGCTTGTCAGTCTGTTGTCTGGGCTTGTCAGTCTGTTGCCTGGGCTTGTCAGTCTGTTGTCTGGGCTTGTCAGCCTGTTGTCTGGGCTTGTCAGCCTGTTGTCTGGGCTTGTCAGCATGCTGTCTGGGCTTGTCAGTCTGTTGTCTGGACCTGACAGCCTGTTGTCTGAGCTTGTCAGCCTGTTGTCTGGGTTTGTCAGACTGTTGTCTGGACCTGACAGCCTGTTGTCTGAGCTTGTCAGCCTGTTGTCTGGGTTTGTCAGACGGTTGTCTGGACCTGACAGCCTGTTGTCTGAGCTTGTCAGCCTGTTGTCAGTTTTCCTCACAAGCTGCCGCGCTGTTCCGTATAATGATTCAGCTATAATACACAGGATTTCCTCCACGCCATGCGCATAGCGTACACAAATAATTACAATGCTTAAAAATTAAAAATCTTGAGGGGGGGGTGGGGGAGCTCGGATAACCGACGTCATACTTCATCGAGATTCAACTCTCTGCTTGATATTTTCTAATTGATGTCAGCACGTCTGAGAACATTCTGTTTTACAGAACTCACCAGACATGACTTCGCCATCACACTTCAAAACTCGCTCTCACACAAGGGCCATAACGTTGTCTGAACAAGCTGTTTGCATGTCAGGATTTGATGTGTGCTCTGCGCGAAGAGCAACCGGCCACTCTCTATTAACGCTGAAAATGAAGTGGCTTGACAAGTCCAATAATATTTCACTGGCCGGGAGCTGTCCGACTACTGGACGGTATCGAACATCTCGTTATGTTTGTCGTCTTAGTCGCTCTGTTGGAATCGTACTCGTAGAAGATATCGATACAAAATCGTTCGTGCAAGATATTTGCAGACGGTGTGATGTTAGTTAGATTGAAAGTATAACTTCATTGCTACCCACTGAAGGAAAAACTTTAGGGCCACCCCTTGAAGGCAAACTTTAGTAGTGCTACCCTTCGAAGGCAAACTTAAGTGCTACCCTTCGAAGGCAAACTTAAGTGCTACCCGTATAAGGCAAACTTTAGTGCTACCCTTTGAAGGCTAAATTTAGTGCTACCCGAAGAAGACAAACTTTAGTGCTACTCGCAAAAGGTAGAACTTCAGTTGGGCCTATATAAAGTTAACAATAGATTGTATGTAAAGTTGTAATACAAAGTTATATATATTAATTGTAGAGGATTGTTAGTATACAGTCAAACCTCTCATAACGAGTACATTCATAACGAGCTTTTCGCATAACGAGAAACATTTTTTTGAAAAAGTTGCGACCTTAACGAGCGAAGATTCACATAACAAGTGACACAGAAAGGGAAAGTCCATTTTTCCTGGAAATTCGTTTGTGACCTGGCAATCGATATATTATTCTGTGTTAAGCACTCGGTCTGTTAGCGTTATTGTTTTCGTGTGTGATCAACCGTTTTTACAAATTTTGTATTCAGACAGTATTCGTAATTTTTTTATGTGCAAAGTGTAATAACGTGTGCTAAATTTCTTCTAAAAAACACAAGAAGACAATCATAAGAGAGAAAAAATAACTCTTGAAATGAAATGTAAAACCATTGAAAAGCGAGAACAAGGTGGCTAATCTCGCGCGCAACTACAATCGGCCAACACCAACGATTTGCACTATTCTCAAGAACAATTAAGCTTCAAATGGAGTGTCAAGAATGTCTACGAAACGGTTTCGACACATTTTCGTAAAATTTGAAGCGTCGGAAAAAACAAATGTCTTTCTCGACAGTTTTCTAGTTAAAAAGGCATACTTACTTGTCATAAATTCATATTTTTGTTTACGTTTTTTGTTTCAAATCTAAATTGTATTCTAGTTCTTTCACTTTCACTCTTTAACAAATCATAAGTAATTTTATTTGAATAAATGTTAATAATATTTTGTGAAAAAGCATATGCTTTTCAGCATATTTTTCGTATTTTACATTGATTTGTATGGGAAAAATTGTTTCGTATAACGAGTGTTTCGCTTAACGAGTAAGACTCTGGAACGAATTAAACTCGTTATGTGAGGTTTGACTTTATTTGAAACTATTTATAGGTAAAAAAAAATATTTTTTACATAAAGAAATGTTAGTGTATTTGAAACACAGATAAATTAAACCATAAATTTTGTTTAGAGCGGGCTTGTGATTTATGAATGAAGCTTCAGAGCTCTGTCAAGGTCAGTCAAGGACGTTTTAACTCATCGAATTCATTGTTTGTAGACTCGGGCTCAAATACGTTACAGGCCCCCACTACTAATGGAAATACAAAACATCTCAGTTAATTCCGTCTATAACTGAATAGACGCAGACATCCTGTCCTACTTTAATATTCTCCATATGCCCCTACAAAAGTTTGCGCAACGTTTGAATGTAAATATCATTCCATCAAGTTTCGATTGAACGATTAGCGTTTACTATTGTATATGAAAACAAGACGTGACTTTACAGGTCAATAATTCTGGTTTTAAAAAGAACAATCTCTTCTCAATCAACAAAGTTGTGTTGTTGTTTTTTTCTTTCTGATCCATTATGTTTAGCCCAACAATATCTCAAAGTGTGACTGAGCCGATTAACCTATCAGCCGTGACCACCGAAGCCTTTCAGAGGTCGACCCCCGGTCAGCTCAAAACAAACGTTCGCTTATCCCCTTATCCCGCGAAGTCCAGCTCGGTGCTAATCTCATCGTCCCGACCATCGCGCGAAAAAATACCAATTTGGACTTTACTTAGATCGGACCACGGAAGCCGTTTCTATGGAATCGGGGGTTTTGTGGAGTGGGGGCTAGGTGGGCGGGGGTGAGGGGGTGCAGTCCGTGACCGGCGCGGGACGAAAGGAGACAATGGACGGCGCCGTCTGAAGACTTCCCCGCTGTCTCGTCACCGTCATTGAAGACGTCAGTCCGGACGTGGAGTCACGAGACCGGTAAGAAAAACCGGAAACGGAAAAGTTGAGTGAACGTGCGCCGGTCAACGGCGTGGATATCGTCTGAAGGCATTGTGCGGCTGGGAGTGCGGACGTCTTTGTGACTGTGGGTTTGAGTTGTGACTCTTGGCAAGTCTAAAGCAACTCTACACGCGGCAGACGCATTATTTAGTAAGTGTGTTGTCTCGGTTGGTGAGGGCTGAAAATTACAGCAGCATTTTCCTCGGGCCGGTAAAGAAAACACTTGGGGGAAGGGGAGCAGCGCATGGCTTGATTTAAATATCTGAATGACGTATGGTGTCCCCGGCTTATCGCCTCGAACGGCATTGTGGGTCTCGGCAACACTGACAACCTAACAGTCTGTTCAGAGCGCTAGCATTCAATTAAGGTGTATTCTATACCAATCCGACAGAAAGCTCTGTGGAGACACTATACCAACTGTGAAGAAACCGCGAGCCGCATGCGGCCCTTCTGAGTTCACATTGTGTTTCGCATACAAATTATGGAAGATATGTTACAAGTATTACTGGAAGATTTCCAAGCCAGGTTAAATGACTTCAATGCGGCTCTCAACCTAAAATTATTTTTTTTTAAATTGAAAATGGCTCTCAGTTACAACAGGTCTGGCCACCCCTGCACTCTACCTATACATATAAAATGTCAGTTACAATGTAGCCCACTAGTTAAAATGAAATAATCAAAGTAAGTCATTAATTACTATTGATTGAATCATGTATCATTATCAGACATGCTTTTGTGTGCAAGTTTTCAGCGCAATCGGACCGCTGGAAGACAGACAGCGCATATTAAATAAAAGCACTTAACAAATCTGTGTTAAGACACCACATACCCAGTAACAAGCGAACGACGCACGTAGCTTAGTGGAGACCATTGTGCGTCCGTGTGTGTGTTTGTGAAGTGTTCTATTGACTATTGGACTCGGCAAGATTTGTCTTAGTGCTGTCATGCATGCATGGGCGTACCGAGTTGAGACCATTGTGTGTCTGTGTTGGTGTGAAGTATTCTATTGGACAGCAAGATTTGTGTTAGTGCAGTCATGGGCGTATCAGGTGTAGACTCCGCGACAAACGACATCTACGCCCTCTAAATAAGAAAAACGTCCCACCTATGTGGACCGCTTCTCCCGCACCCCCCCTTTTTTTTCTTTACTGCTTCCAAGTGACTAACACCACTGATTAACATTATACCTGTGACTAACATCACTGATTAACTTTATACCTGTGGCTAACATCACTGATTAACATTAAAACCTGTGGCTAACATCACTGATTAACATTAAAACCTGTGGCTAACATCACTGATTAACATTAATGCCTGTGGCTATCATCACTGATTAACCCTAAAGCCAACGACTAACCCTAACACCAGTAGTCTACGCACCGGGCGCTCTGTCTTCGCCTTGCTTTGGCGCGTTGTCACTGTCCTTAGATCAGACCCAAAACCTGTTCGCGCGAGCCCTGTCAGATTTCCAGCTGTCTATTTAGCGTCAGACAAATGAGAAGGTGTCACACGGCGTAGACCGTACCCCTCCCCGCAACTGCCATATTAACTTTATGCCATTATTGGTAATGAAACCACACGAATCATTTAAGGACATCAGCTTAATGTGTTTTTGACTAGGCTGACAAGACAGTGTGATGGTGTTTACCAGGTTTATCCGCTTCTTCCGTCCCCATCGGGCTGTTTTTTTGTTTGTTTTTTTTTAGTTTAATATTCTTTCTCCTGTTGTGAAATGAAAGACAGCATCTGTTACAAGGAAAAACAACGCTCATGTGAATTAATCACTTTGGGGGAGATCCAGTACAGTGGTTCCCAACCCTTTTCGCCCCGTGCGTTCTTATTAGAATCAGTTTGCAAGGGGAGCACAATTAGGTCTACCCTATACATTATATTTACCCCTCCCCAAATGGACTCCGCGGTGCCCATTTCAGGGAGTTTATGACAGTGTTATTTTATTTTGGGAAATACCATATGGCCTCAACAAAATTAATTTATGTTACCATATGACACCAACAACGATCATTTATGTTACCATATGACACCAACAACAATCATTTATGTTACCATATGACACCAACAACAATCATTTATGTTACCATATGACACCAACAACAATCATTTATGTTACCATATGACACCAACAACAATCATTTATGTTACCATATGACACCAACAACAATCATTTATGTTACCATATGACACCAACAACAATCATTTATGTTACCATATGACACCAACAACAATCATTTGTTACCATATGACACCAACAACAATCATTTATGTTACCATATGACACCAACAACAATCATTTATGTTACCATATGACACCAACAACAATCATTTATGTTACCATATGACATCAACAACAATCATTTATGTTAAAGAATGAAAGGAGCGGTGGGGCGGTTTGTGCTGGCTGAACCAGAGAGGCGATCTTTTTTTGATATTCCTCTACGTGTTGAATCCTGTGTTTTCATTCTGTCCATCCTTGAACCTTGACCCTAGTCATCACCCAACATTCCTCATCATTTCCTCTACCCAATTGAGACCCATCTACCAAAAAAGACTTATCTACCAAAATAAGACCCATATACCCAAATAAGAACCATCTACCCTAATAGGACCCATCTACCAAAATAAGACATAAGTGGGTACCATAAGTGGGACGCGGTGGTCACGGGTTCGAATCCGTGTGAAGGCAAGGGTTTGTTCCCGGGGCCTAGGGCGTCCCTGAGTCACCCCGCTCCGAATGGGTACCTAACACTACATGTAGTTAGGCGGCTGGGTAATGCGTGGAACCCACAAAGCCGTGGCCTGTGAAAGCTGCATCACTTGCCAACAGATCATCTGTCATGGTCTGTGTACGCAACTATCTTCTGCATAGAAGGAGCGCGTCTGTATAGATAAGATAAGATAAGACATATCTACAAAAATAAGACCCATTTACCAAAATAAGACCCATCTAACAAAATGAGACCCATCTACCCCAAAAATAAGGCCATAAGACACATACACTCCTGCATACCCCCGGAGGCCTCCTCGCTTTAAAACTCATTGGGATCCCATGACCGCCACGAAACCACCGCCCTCGGCGGCACCCCGGCCTCACGTCAGGTGCCAGCCAGGCCAAATAAACTACAGCATCTCATCTGCCTGATGGCTCGTCTGTCCTTCACCTCACCTGCACTTTTTTTTCTCTTTTTTTTCTGTCGCTTCGCGATTTCATTTGTTCGTCTCTCCAGAACGTTCGCGTCGCATAGAATCTGTGGAAGACACCTGAGATCGGCGTAGAAAACTTAGGAGATTGAGTCTGAGAAGCGAGCAATTTGCTGCCTCGTTGTGACAACTCTGGCGTGCATGTTTATTGGATAGAACTGGGGAATACCGTTACTTTTTTCTGGGTTTTTCCATTGGATCCCCGGTAATCGACTTTTACTATCGTTATGCGTCTTTGCGAATTCGACTCTTGAACGGACCAAAAAAAAATTGTTGCGTTTTATTTTTTTGGTGGGAAATGGTGAATCATTTATTTGCACCGCCGGTGACTGTTTATTTTTTGCATGGGAGTCACGGCCCAATCCTACTCACATGCTAAATGCAAATATTCACTCACAAGGACTCACATACACAACCCCATAAATACTCAAATTTGCTAGCCCATATACACTCACATACACTAGCCATCCAAGTATGTATCGTGTACACGGAGTGGGGCGTGCAACAAGGTCACATGACATCTTTGAGACTGATGTGCAAGAAGTTGAATGCCACATAGCCCTTGTCCGACGTGGCTGGCCTATTCTACATGTATAGTCATCATTACCAAACTTTTTGCCTGGGAAATCCAATAGCATTTTGAGAACTAACTCCCCGACTGGACTATTGCTGGTCCGTGCTACTATACCGCCAGTTTCTTTAATTTTTACATCGCTCCCTGCTAGAATTGAACCGCGGCCCCATTCAATAACAACCACAGCTAAAGTAATTATATTATTTTATTTTGGGGCGCAGAATCTCAATGACGAATGTTTGGGGAATAGTTTTATCAGCAGCAGCAGAAATGTAATTGAAAAAACCCGATTCTACAAACCGCTTCGTTATCAGTTATTGCTCTCCATGAAGTGTCTTCAGCGTACCGCCCCTCACTGCAGGTTTCATGTGCGTTTCAGCTGCCTGCAGCATACACCCCCCCCCCACAACGATACAAAGTACTTCCCCCACACATGTTGTTTTGCTCAATGTTGTTTGCACACATGTTGCTTGATGATTATTATTTAACAAATTTTGTGTTAGTCTTACTTTCACGAATTTTCTTAGGTGTCCATTCTATTTTCACGCACGTTGTTAGGTGTACATTCTATTTGACGCACGTTATTAGGTGTACATTCTATTTTCACGCATGTAGTTAGGTTTACGTTATATTTTCACGCAGGTTGTTAGGTGTACATTCTATTTTCACGCATGTAGTTAGGTTTACGTTCTATTTTCACGCAGGTTGTTAGGTGTAATTAGTATTTTCACACAAGTTGGGCAGCTTCAATGTTATTGGTCAACTTTGGGCGTCAGGATTGGTCAACTTAGGATGCCGTGAAATGTTGCAATAGGGTTATAGATCGAGGCAGTTTCTCTTGTATGATATATTAAAACTTTATCGTAGTCCAATGCTATGTACTGAAATATTGCGGTAGTGTCTCTTGTATGCTATTTCAATATACATAATTCCCGTTGTCTGTATGGATGTAATGCTGTTAGGTGGCGCTGCGATCGATTTTGTTTTTATAGTGCTGTTAGGTGGCGCTGTGATCGATTTTGTAAGGAAATAAAATAGATGAAAGGTCTGTATTACGTTATTTTTTAATCTGATGTGTATTTATTTTGAAAACGTCCGTCATTTTTGACGGGTGATACACTAGTTAAAACTTAATCGCAGTCCAATGCTATGTAATGACTCTAATGACATATTTCGGTAGTGTTTCTTGTATGATATTATTACATTTTTATATCAGTCAAAATCCGTGTAATGACATATTGAGGTTGCGTCCACAGTTAAACATTAAAACCCGGGGTATGCATGTGTCTAACCACTATTTAGCTCTTTAGGCCCAACTCTTAAAATGATTTGTTAGTCGTTCCGGTTAGCTCAGAGACGCGGGAAAGTGAACCTCGTTTTGGTTTGAAGGGTGGGGGTGGGAGGGGGGGGGGCTCGGTCAAAGAGTTACGCTAAGTTCAGCGTGGGCTGGGTAAGAGGACTCGTGCGCCCCACAAAAATCGTAAATCTGGGACCAAATATCCAAGATTAATACTGCTTGAACTAACAGAGTTCTTTTCCCCTCGAGACACGTGGCCTCGCTTTCGATTTTTGAACGTTGCGCCCGTGCATTAGGGGATTGTATGAGCATATATTAGGCGCGATTTTTTGTTTGTGGCAAGAAAATATGAAATCTGCACAACTGAGGCATAAACAAAACAACAAGTAAACACGAGGCGTCAAATCAGACTAGTTAGAAATATTTATGCTGTCGCCTTCCTTTATTTTGTAGTATTGCTTAAAATTTATGTATTTCTTGATATTGATATTGTTATTATTTGTGACATTGTGGAATCGGAAATATTTCTCAGGGCGTCCCTTTCAAAAATACATAACGAATCCTTGAGAAAACTCAAGATATGTACATTAATTTGTTCACACGGGACACAAGAGTCGGTCATCTCAGTGAGTGAGGTCAAGGGGGAGGGGCGGAGGGGTGCAAGTAACGTTGCCTTTACACTGGACATTGAGCTGGCCACTGGCCATTAAGCTGGCCACTGGTCTTTGAACTGGCCACTGGTCTTTGAACTGGCCAGGTCTAGAAACTCTGGGATTTTATTTAATTGCATAGTGTTCAGAGGTGATGTATGAAATGAAGAACCTCTGCCAATGTTAATGTCATAATTGAATAATTGAATCGTGCTGTCTGTATGTAAATAATTTTACAATTTATTCTCAAACTGGTGGCCCTAACCCCAATACTCTCACACTGTTGGCCCTAGCCCCACAATTCTCACTGTTACTGTTGCCTTACACACTATACTCACATACTTCTAGTCTCCGATGGCGCACTCAGCCTCTCTGTTCTAGCACCTGTGACCCCCCTCACCCCCTTGACCCCCCTCACCCCCCCAGTACCCCAACACTCCAGTAAACCCGATGCTGGCCGTACTGTAAAGTTAATTGATGTGCGGCTGTTTATAGTCGTTATTATCATCGTGTTGTGTCTCCGTGTTTTCAAATTCCACCAAGTCAAAACGTTGAAGCGCCAAGCACGTGCGGCCTCACAGACAGGCCCATGGCAGGGCGGCCTCACAGACAGGCCCATGGCAGGGCGGCCTCACAGACAGGCCCATGGCAGGGTGGCCCCACAGACAGGCCCATGGTAGGGCGGCCCCACAGACAGGCCCCTAAACAGGGCGGCCTCACAGACAGGCCCATGGCAGGGCGGCCTCACAGACAGGCCCATGGCAGGGCGGCCCCACAGACAGGCCCACGACATGGCGGCCCCACAGACAGGCCCATTACAGGGCGGCCCCACAGACAGGCCCATTGCAGGGCGGCCCCACAGACAGGCCCATTACAGGGCGGCCCCACAGACAGGCCCACGGCAGGGCGGCCCCACAGACAGGCCCATGACATGGTGGCCCTACAGACAGGCCCACGGCAGGGCGGCCCCACAGACAGGCCCATGACAGGGTGGCCCTACAGACAGGCCCATGGCAGGGCGGACTGGTTTTCGTCCTCATAACTCTAGGGCAGTGATGGCGAACCTATGGCACGCGTGCCACAGTCGGCACGCAGAGCTTCATCAGCCGGTACGCGACTAAAATGTTAGTTCCTCAATCAATCACAATAAAATGATGTTGTGTAATTTAAACAAGTGTTTTAGTCTGGTCTTGAACATTTCACTGACTTACTTGTCACATTATGACACTGGCCAAGGGCCTAAGCCAGTGTTTTAGTCTGGTCGTCTATCTCCTGGCATTATACATTGGCCGTCTATCTCCTAGCATTATACATTGGCCGTCTATCTCCTAACATTATACATTGGCCGTCTATCTCCTAACATTATACATTGGCCGTCTATCTCCTAACATTATACATTGGCCGTCTGTCTCCTAACATTATACATTGGCCGTCTGTCTCCTAACATTATACATTGGCCGTCTGTCTCCTAACATTATACATTGGCCGTCTATCTCCTAACATTATACATTGGCCGTCTATCTCCTAACATTATACATTGGCCGTCTGTCTCCTAACATTATACATTGGCCGTCTATCTCCTAACATTATACATTGGCCGTCTGTCTCCTAACATTATACATTGGCCGTCTGTCTCCTAACATTATACATTGGCCGTCTGTCTCCTAACATTATACATTGGCCGTCTGTCTCCTAACATTATACATTGGCCGTCTGTCTCCTAACATTATACATTGGCCGTCTGTCTCCTAACATTATACATTGGCCGTCTGTCTCCTAACATTATACTTTGGCCGTCTGTCTCCTAACATTATACATTGGCCGTCTGTCTCCTAACATTATACTTTGGCCGTCTATCTCCTGGCATTTCGACGGGGCTGTCAATCGTATTTATTTACCGTATTTTCCGGCGCATAAGACGACTTTTTAGCCCATATAAATCTTCCCAAAAGTCCGGGGTAGTCTTGTACGCCGGGTATTGTATTTATATTCTTATCCTTTCATCAACTGTTTTAAGTTTACATGTTTGATGACACATGCATGTCATAAGCATTTGAATTAAAATAACCATACTGAAAACAAATCTGAAGAAGTTTTAATTTGGTGTGTGTTGGAAGAAGGGTAGTCTTTTAGGGTGAAAATAGCTTATGACCTATATTTTAATAGGAAAAGTAGGGGGGGGGTCGTCTCATACGCCCAGTCGTCTGTCTTATACGCACAGTCGTCTGTCTTATACGCCCAGTCGTCTGTCTTATACGCCCAGTCGTCTGTCTTATACGCCCAGTCGTCTGTCTTATACGCCCAGTCGTCTGTCTTATACGCCCAGTCGTCTGTCTTATACGCCCAGTCGTCTGTCTTATACGCCCAGTCGTCTGTCTTATACGCCGGAAAATGCGGTAGTTTTTAGCACGCGTACAACTCGATCAACTTGGTTGAGTGTTGTGCATTGTGTCTGCTTTGTTCTGTGGACGTGTGGTCAGCAGGTGTGATGGGGAGGTAAGGGGTTGGGCTTAAAGTAATGATTCAAATTTCCTCGAATATTTACAAAATGCATTTTTAATACTATAAAGTAACAAATAAAAAGCAACAACGTATATTTAGCTCAAATAGACCAATTTTTTTAAAAATTGGGTCGCAAAGTTTGTAATCTGGGGGTTAAAGACAACGAGACAACGGCATGAGTTCTATCAACACAAGTACGAGCCGCCATCTTCGTATCTCTTGCCATACAAAACCAAACTTTCCTGAGATAAGAGCTCCCCTGGCGCAAAACTTTATTTTATCGTGTCAATTTCTCTGAGGCCTGCTATACAGCTGGTACGTGTGAGAAATCGCGTGCACCAATATAGCGTCAGTGGTGCGGTGCGCATGTCCGACTCAGAATGGTACCGCGTAAAATTGGTATACTAGTGCCGCGTAAAAGGGTCACCTGGGGTGTGTAAAAGGGTCACCTGGGGCCGTGTAAAGGGGACCACTGGTGCCATGTAAAGGGTCCACTGGTGCCGTGTAAATGGGTCCACTGGTGCCGTGTAAAGGGGTCCACTGGTGCCGTGTAAAAGGGTCACATGGGGCCGTGTAAACGGGTCCACTTGTGCCGTGTAAAGGGGTCCACTGGTGCCGTGTAAAAGGGTCACCTGGGGCCGTGTAAAGGTGTCCACTGGGGCCGTGTAAAGGGGTCCACTGGTGCCAACTGTCCCGCAGGGATAGAAACGGTCAAACAAAGTTTCGATTGGCCGATGTCCCGTATTTACTGACCGTTCTGTCCGAGAATGTCCGGTAGTTACACCGGCTCGCGTGGACGAATCTAAATTGAAATACCGGGGGCAGTGCGACGATACCATCGCCTGTCATTCTGTGCCTCCAAGCCGTGCACTTAATGCTGTAGTCCTAACACATGAAGAATGTGAATGCAAGTTATGAGCATGGTAATGAAATATTCCTTCAATTGATCGCATTGTGACAAGTCACAAAGAGACACCCTGGGATTGGCTTTTTAAAGTAATGCCTTGCTTAATCATGTCAAGATTTCTGCCCCAATCCCTATAAACAATTTAATAGCCCAAGTCACAGGTTGGTTGGAGTATGTATCTGTAACGCTATAACGTCATTTTTTGAGCGTATATTTAAAAAATATATACAAGGCGCGCATCAGGAGGTGTGCAAAATAATTATAAATTAAAATATTCCCGCCGTAAAAAAAAGTATATGACGTCATTGTTTTAGCTTATATTTTATTTTGGAAAAGAGAGCGATGTAAAAATAGGATTTGAGGATTTATAATTAAAAAATACTTTGTGTACATTGCAGGAATTTTTAATATTTCGTATTTATCAAACAAGGATAAGTTATTTGGGCTTTTGAAAAAAACAAACAAAAACAACCCCTAGTTTCAACAATAATACATTTCGCTCTGAATTCTCGGGGGGTTGGGGGCGATAATTTCTTCTAGAAATTTGTTCAGCATAATTTCCCCCCGGCTCCGCTCCGTTCTCTTAACAAGGAACGCTCTGACACCAAAAATAAATTGGTAAGATTTTCTGACACGCCAAAAACTGCAACAAAACTCCATTAATGAGTTCAACAATAAACCCCCCACCCATCCCCTCTCCCGCCAAAAATATACGTGATTTAACCATTTTCCCGGCCTTCTTTTCTTGTCGATCAGCGGGTTATTAGCTGGCTTATTATGGCTTCTGTGATTGAATTGTTCGACCTCCTTGTGGGATGTGATTAGCAAGAAACTGTCTCTGTGATGTACGTTGAGAATAGATGGGAAGGGAATTCGCAATAATGTCTTCAGCGCTCACTAATCCAAGCCAACGAGGGCTGATGGATTAAACGATGAGAATAAAAATCCTAAATTATTCGGGATTCACGCAATGAATCTAGAATATTCACAAAACCGTAGAACAAATTGTATAGAACGATCTAAACTGACCACACATAAAACAAATTGTATACAACAATCTAAACTGACCACTCATACAACAAATTGTATACAACAATCTAAACTGACCACAGAAAAAAAATCGTATACAACGATCTAAACTGACCACACATACAACAAATCGTATAAAACAATCTAAACTGACCACACATACAACAAATCGTATACAACAATCTAAACTGACCACACATAAAAAATCGTATACAACGATCTAAACTGACCACACATACAACAAATCGTATACAACAATCTAAACTGACCACACATAAAACAAATCGTATACAACAATCTCAACTGACCACACATAAAACAAATCGTATAATACACAAGAAGCTGAACTGACCCATCCAACGACACTTACGCAACAAAAACAAATGGCCATCTAACCGTGAGTTCCGTTGTACTAAAAACTTTTTTGGAAGCCATCAGAATATCCCAAACAAAAAAGTTATTTTAAAAATAAAAGGAAAACAAAGACATATAATTACATACAGAAAACAAAGACATATAATTACATACAGAAAACAAAGACATATAATTACATACAGAAAACAAAGACATATAATTACATACAGAAAACAAAGACATATAATTACATACAGAAAACAAAGACATATCATTACATACAGAAAACAAAGACATATAATTACATACAGAAAACAATGACATATAATTACATACAGAAAACAAAGACATATAATTACATACAGAAAACAAAGACATATAATTACATACAGAAAACAAAGACATATCATTACATACAATGTAAAAATAAAGAAAAGAAAACGGCCGATGAATAAAACATTTTGTGCTGAATGCTACGGCGATTGGTTTTCAGACAACTTGGGCAAATAATGATGGTACCCTACTCTGATGGTGATGTTGACTCACCGAGTAAATAATGATGGTACCCTACTCTGATGGTGATGTTTTCTTACCTTGATAAGTTCTTTGATTTTACTCCTCGATCCCCTGGGTTAGTCCAAACGTCTTTCGGTATTCCTGAACGCGGTTGAGACCAGGTCAATAACAACATCCGACTTCCAACGCCCTGGTCACAATTGGTCAATTATTCGCTGACCGTGGCCATGGCAAACAAAACAAAAATTAATTTTGTCGTATTTAAATTTTAAAACGAAAGACGGTTTTTTAAGTGCTTTGGTGCAAGGGGAAAAACTCACGTCGGAATTGGCGTCAAAAATCACCACGGCTCATTTCACCGCTGTTCATGGTGGCTTTTAGTTTCACAATGGCCGTTACGGGGGTGTCAAAAAATACTAGGCTATCCGTCAGTCCCGCATGCTGAAATCTGTGGTTAGCTCTAGAGCTACACCGGAGGGGTGGGGGAGGGAGAAGGCGGCAGGCGGACGTTGAGAAGTTGCGCGGGGGGTGAGCGCGCGCGATCTGACGGCGCTCGTCTGCTTGCCCAACTTTCATAGAGACTCGCTAAGATTTCCCCGCATCGATTACTTGACATTCTGGATCATTAACAGCTGGCCGCGTGGTATCGATTCCCCCGAAGATTGACAACTGTTGATATGTTATCGATTCTATTGTAATCGAGTGCATTCAAGGCTTGAATTTACGGCACTTAAATAAGACACGTTTTCCCTAATTAGCGCTAAGGTATATCGACTGGAATGACCCTCGCTAAAGAGTTTTCTGGATATTAATAGAAAATTAGATGGAGTAGTGGGTTCCGAAAAGCGGTTCTTAACAATGACGTCAGAAGCAATGTTCCCTCTCAAGTCTGTTGGTCCGTGAGTACGTGTGCAAGGTATACAATTTAATTTTAAAAAACTGGTGTGGAAAGTTGCCCAGCATTCATTTTTTCCAATATTTTACGAAATATGCTGCGCGCGTCTTTCAGATATCTGCGAGGCCGCGCAGCCACATATTTTAAAGGGAACATTGGTCAGGACACCACCTCACCTCCCTGTATACCCTGTCAATGCCATCAGGAGACTGTATCGCCTCCCTGTACTCCAGGGCCATAGTATGGAACAGCTAACCCTAAGGCTGCAGCAAGGAGTGTCACATAGTGTCAGCGGGCCACATAGTTTTAATGGGCCTCATAGTTTTAGCGGGCCTCATAAATTTAACGGGCCTCATAGTTTTAGCGGGCCTCATAGTTTTAGCGGGCCCGACACGAGTGACGCGGACGTTTTTTAAATTGTAAAGGATGGTGTTGGGAGGAAACAATGCGGGATGGGGAGATTGGTGGGCGGCACTAAACTGAAAAACAGGCAAAGGTTAAATCAAATTATGCACTACTAGTCACGCAACGACGACTCCTAGGATCACGTTGTGAAGTACTTGCTTTACCTTCTGTTTGGGATTACCTCCCTCCCCCATTCTCTGCGTCTCCTTGTTTTTTCGCTTCCCCTGTCTTCTTCTCTCTTTTCCTCTCGTCCTCTCCATTTTGCGATCCCTCTGCTCTATCGGTCTCTTGCGCTCTTGATTTCTCTCTTTTTGACTTTGTCCAGGGCTCTCGCCGTTATTCCCCCCCCTCCCCCTTTTTCTCCTAACTTATTTGATCTGATTTGTGGCATGTGACCTGGTTAATCAGATTCGTATGTTTACTTTGTGCATTTGTATAAACAATCGTTGTATCTATAGCTTGCTGCCTTACTTTGACTTTCTTTCATTTCTTCTTAACCGCTTCTCTGTCTGTCTGTCTGTCTGCCTGTCTGTCTGGTCGTCTGTCAATGTTTCTCTCTCTCTCTCTCTCTCTCTCTCTCTCTCTCTCTCTCTCTCTCTCTCTCTCTCTCTCTCTCTCTCTCTCTCTCTCTCTCTCTCTCTCTCTCTCTCTCTCTCTCCCTCCGTGTGCCGTGTGTGTGTGCGCGCGTTTTTTTCCCCTTTCTGTCTCCATGTATTGTTCAATCTTACGCTTTGGTCATACCAGTCCGTCTTTTACTTAACTTTCAACTTATTTTTTTCTTTCCTCCGACACATGCATTTTCTTTTACTGAGTATCCCTCTGTTTTCTGTCATGTTAAGTGACGTGTCATTGGTACTAACTACACTATCTTAGCCGCCTCCTCCAATCTTACATATCTATTCACGACCGCCTGCTAGACTTGTTTTGGACGCTCTCTGGTCTTGCGCTACTCATTAAAACCAACTGAAGTGCTGAGCCGGGGTGTCCAAAGTCCGACCCGCGGGCCAAATACGGCCCCCGCTTAAAATTTAAATTGGTCATGTCCTCATCTTAAGTAATTAATTGAGTTGTGGATTTTTGCTGTAACGACGACATTATATTTATCGGGGAAAAAAATATGTGCTGTACTGAGTACAAAATGCGATGACGTCAAATGATTGAAAAAATCGATGACGTTTTATTTTTTACCAACGTTGATTTTTCATTAAAAAAAGTTAATGAAATTATGAGCTGTTGGTGTACTAAAGTCGATGACGTATGTGGCGAAAATTGGTAGCGTAGTAAGTGGGGCTGCGGAAATTAACGATTACTATCTCGATTAATCGTTAAACATTTTAACGATTAAATTATTTGTTAACAATTAATCGAACAATCCCTTTCAAATTATTGGAAGTTTAAAAGTAAAGAATTAATAGTGGCGGGTAATAAATTAAAAAAAAATTCTGACGATTACACGAACATTTTGGTTTTAAAGTATTGACTGACGGGAATGTTCAAAATGTTGATAAAGTTTGCCTACCATGGTTCCAACACTTCGCACACTTACTAAACCAAATGAAAAGCGTATTAAGCTAATGGCAGTAATGGAGTCTGACTGACAATATTGACATACAGAAAATGACGACAGCTCTTCTGATGAATAACTGCGTTATTACTATTAAATAAAGATGAATGTTCCTGTATCCATTAAAGCTCTACAATTGTGGAAACTTAATGAACACCGATGTCCGATAATGTTATTCCTTGCCAAGACCGTTTTGTGCATACCAGTTACCTCAGTTCCATGTGAATGATTGTTCAGCTCGGCTGATGTTATTGTCAATAAGACCCGCTCATCACTTGAACCAAATAATGTCAACACACTTGTCTTTTTGCGTAGTTCGTTAAAAAATGACATATAAGGAGACATCCCAGTGTTATTCAGATTTTCAACAAAAACGTTAAATAAGTGTTACTTATGACATCATAAATTTTAATTATTGACTTTAATCGAAGTTAAGGATTAATTAATCGTTAATTTTTCAAAAGTTAACGATTAAATTAAAATTAATCGTTAACAGCCCTAGTAATAAGTAATATAGTTTATCTTTTACAACTTGGAAAAAGAAATCGATGGGGCGTCGGTGTACTTAAAATTGTAAGACAGTTTGCACATCTCAATTTTTCACTCAATATTTTCAGCTCTAGTTATATTTTTAACACATTTTATGAATTTTAAGGTACGTAGCTTAAAATAAAATCTTTATTCTATAACTTGGCCCATTCACATGTATTTATCATATGTTATTATTTTTTAAAATATATATTTATAAAGTCTCTGAAATCGCGATAGTGTTGTCCCCTTCGTTTGCTCAAAATAACACTCTTACAAATTACAAACAAAAAGCTATCATATAATTAATGAAAAGCCTTTAAATAAATGTATATCACTTATGTTTATTATGTTAATCTGGCCCGAACATGTTTTGACTTCATGGAATAAAGTTCTCTTCGCAAAGTTTGGACACCACTCTCCTAAGTAGACACAGACACGTGCTTGGATTGGGATGAAGGAAACTGTCGTGTGATGACTTAGAGCCCCTATGGTCCTGTGAGGGTGCTACTACTGCGTGGGTGCTACTAGAGTGTGGGTGCTACTAGAGTGTGGGTGCTACTACTGTGTGGGTGCTACTGCTGTGTGGGTGCTACTAGAGTGTGGGTGCTACTACTGTGTGGGTGCTACTACTGTGTGGGTGCTACTACTGTGAGGGTGCTACTAGAGTGTGGGTGCTACTAGAGTGTGGGTGCTACTACTGTGTGGGTGCTACTGCTGTGTGGGTGCTACTAGAGTGTGGGTGCTACTACTGTGTGGGTGCTACTACTGTGTGGGTGCTACTACTGTGAGGGTGCTACTACTGTGTGGGTGCTACTACTGTGTGGGTGCTACTAGAGTGTGGGTGCTACTAGAGTGTGGGTGCTACTACTGTGTGGGTGCTACTAGAGTGTGGGTGCTACTAGAGTGTGGGTGCTACTACTGTGGGTGCTACTGCTGTGTGGGTGCTACTGCTGTGTGGGTGCTACTGCTGTGTGGGGGCTACTGCTGTGTGGGTGCTACTACTGTGTGGGTGCTACTACTGAGTGGGTGCTACTAGAGTGTGGGTGCTACTACTGTGTGGGTGCTACTACTGAGTGGGCGCTACTACTGAGTGGGTGCTACTACTGTGTGGGTGCTACTACTGTGTGGGTGCTACTAGAGTGTGGGTGCTACTACTGTGTGGGTGCTACTAGAGTGTGGGTGCTACTAGAGTGTGGGTGCTACTGCTGTGTGGGTGCTACTGCTGTGTGGGTGCTACTAGAGTGTGGGTGCTACTACTGTGTGGGTGCTACTACTGAGTGGGTGCTACTACTGAGTGGGTGCTACTAGAGTGTGGGTGCTACTGCTGTGTGGGTGCTACTGCTGTGTGGGTGCTACTAGAGTGTGGGTGCTACTACTGAGTGGGTGCTACTACTGTGTGGGTGCTACTACTGTGTGGGTGCTACTACTGAGTGGGCGCTACTACTGTGTGGGTGCTACTACTGAGTGGGTGCTACTACTGTGTGGGTGCTACTACTGTGTGGGTGCTACTACTGAGTGGGCGCTACTACTGAGTGGGCGCTACTACTGAGTGGGTGCTACTACTGAGTGGGTGCTACTACTGAGTGGGTGCTACTACTGAGCAGGCCTGTCAACGGGTACCCGGGACCCGTGTGATTACCCGGGTACCCGTTCCCGTGTGATTACCCGGGTACCCGTTGCCGTGTGATTACACGGGTAATAAAATTTAGTTCGAGTACACGTGAAACCGTAGGTCAAACTTCGGCTCCCATGTGGCTTTTTGTGTTTACATTGTGGCTCGCGAAACAATTTATCAAATGAAAATTTTAGTTTCCAAATTATGCATAGAAGTACATCTAAGGAGAAATATCTGTCAACGGGAAATAAAATACGGTCCCAACAAACTATAATGTATTTTAATACATCTTTTTTCTCTCAACGTGAAATAGTAATCGCACAACACAGCAAAGTTATGGTTCTTTAGAAGAATCATATAAAGAAAACAAAAGTCCTCTGCCTGCCAAAAAAAGGATGGACTGCTTAGAGATGAAAGACGCTGTGTTTGTTAATTAAAAAAAAACACCCCTGCTTTGACTAACTTTGCTTTGAAATACGCCGATTGATACTAGCTAATGTTGTTTATCTACCCCTCCCCTCCCTTCACTCCTATAACCCAGTGCTTCTCAAACATTTTAGTATGGCGGACCGGCAGGAATTTTTCCATTGCACTAGGAACCGGTGCACTATTTTCCCTGTACCTACATGGTAGCAAAATGTATTTTATTTCCTTTTATTCCTTTCATTTATTCTCTTATTCAACTTATTGTCAAAAAGGACAAATTCTATAGGGTTAGTATTATTGGTAGCAATTGGAGGATTTTAATTATATTTGTCTCTCCTTTCTTGATAACTTCCGCGAACCCCCACTTTGAGAGGCACTGCTCAAACCCACACCCCTTGCATTCGCTTGTGTTCATTGACACGTGTTTTTCAAGCCCAAAAATTGGTATTAATAATACACCCAAAGTTAATAAGATGGGTAAGACGTCGTGTGGAATCAGGCCAATCGAGTTGACAGCGACACGGCAAAATGCAACCGTTGTAATGAAATTGTGTCTGCGAAGGGTTGCAACACAACGCAATAAAACGCCATCTGAACGTTATTCATAAAATTGATTTTGATAAACAAACCGCCCATCCACCCAATATCAGAAAATTTTTGGTGTCAACAAAAGCAGTACCACTGACCAAAGCACAATCACTTAAGATTTACCGCAGTATTGCGTCCTTCATCACCCTTAGCATCGACTACCGACGCCAAGTGGATATTTTTTAAATTTACATTCAATGTATGACACTGAACGTTACGTCATTGCTGTTGACATTTTGTTTGCATGTTCAGTTTACTGAAGTTTTAGTTTATGAGTATGACGAATGCATTTACAGCAGGAATTGAATAACAGTTTTTAGTGCATTATAGTTAACCGGTAATTGTAGTGCATTAGTAATAGTATGTTACTGGAAGCAAGCCGTTTGCTACTACTACTGTGTGAAATGAGGTGCATGGATTGTGGCTAGGTTGTATTGTATAAAGGTCATGACGGGGAAATTTATGCGACGTTTAGAACGGGTAACCCGGGTACCCGTTGGAAATTTTCACGGGTACCCGGGAAGCTTTTTTCAACAAAATTGACAGCCCTACTACTGAGTGGGTGCTACTACTGAGTGGGTGCTATACTGAGTGGCTACTAGTTCTTGCCTTGCAGCTGTCCTAATTCTACTGATGAATGCTTAGGTCATTTCTCGATATCATAATACTGCAATCAGTTGATCCACTCTAAATGTACAGAACCTCTGACCAGAGTCACAATGTACAGAACCTCTGACCAGAGTCACAATGTACAGAACCTGCGACCAGAGTCACAATGTACAGAACCTGTGACCAGAGTCATAATGTACAGAACCTGCGACCAGAGTCACAATGTACAGAACCTGTGACCAGAGTCATAATGTACAGAACCTGTGACCAGAGTCACAATGTACAGAACCTGTGACCAGAGTCACAATGTACATAACCTGTGACCAGAGCCCCAATGTACAGAACCTGCCTATTTAACTTTCATCTCACCGCGACCGGAGCCCCGTTCGAACCCTGCTAACCCCCCAAAACCCATCAAACCGTCCTTGTTCTCTTCATTCGCCCTCCCCCACCCTAGTTAACCTCAACTCTCTTGAAGGACGAGGAACTAATTGGAGCAGTGTATTTGGTAGGAAGCTGAGGGCTCTAATCAAAGACACCAACAAGATCCAGTCCTGTCCTGCTGGTGCCGGTGGTCGTCTGGAGCACAGGAAGGTCTGGTCCAGGGGGAAACGGCGGGAGAATTAGGCAGACCACGTAATGGAAAGCAAACATTTCAAACGCCACCCAACCCCTCCCCTTCTCACCAAACCAACAAATCATCCCAACACTTTGAGACAATGACTTCAGTACGGGCCTGTGGAGCTGATGGAATGAAACATGCGCAGTAATACATTGTTTACCCGGGCTGATTGCCGCACATCTGTCCGCGGCTAAACCAATTGTTTCAATCAGTTATTAATTTAAATCAAATATGTTTCTGGAATACTCTGTCCAATTATGTTACTACAGTGTTTTTAATTTTTTTCTTCTTCAGTTTTATGAATCATGACGTTAAGTAAAATCCATATTTGAAATGCAGAGGGAATTTATGCTTTAAAAAACGATTGGGGCAGTACAAAAAGGGGGGGGGGCAATGGAGTTGAATCTCCGTGGGCCCCAATAATAAGGGGCGGGCGCTCAGATAGGCAGGACCTTACTGAGGGATTAAGTAAATATTTGTTGTTAAAACATGAGGCTATGTATAGGCTTGACAAATCGGCACAGAGCAACGAACGTTTCGGCAAAAAGCCTTCTTCAACGAACAAATAGACAAAACAAATAAAACGAATAGAAAATAAAATGAAAACTTAGCTGCTGTGTAATCCAAAGCCAAAAAGAGCCATGCCTGATTGCAGTCTCACCCATAGTATATGAGGAATTAAACAACAACTTTCGATGTGCTGCGAAAAGACTCAAGATTTAAAATTGTCGCCAAAATCGTTCTTTCACTACTCGCCATGACTTTCTCTGATTCATTGCTTTAGGCTTTGTCCCTGGGCGCCGCTTTTTTTTTCTCAACAGAGCCTCGAACAAGACGAACGTTGTCTAAAGAAATGTTCAAGTGAATTTGTTGACATCATGGGAAAATCTTGATGCTGGCTTGAGGCGGTGAGTCAAACGTTTGGGAACCCCTGCGTTTGATCTCGAATGGCTCATCTCTATGACCACTGAAGCAGTCAATCGGCGTATCGCGTATTTCAAGGTGTTCTTTGAATAATTCAGGGCGTAAAGTGGCGTAAAGTTGGTTAACCTTGAGAGGACGTCCTCAAATCGGTTGTGGTGGGGGGGTGGGGGTGGGGTGGGGTTAAGGAGGACGGAACCAGCTGAACTGACTTAAATTGTATGACCGATGAAGCAGACGTGAACCAGACAAGACGGCCGATCTACTCACGACCCAGAGGGCCCTTGTGTCTGATGGGTGGGTTGCGACGCTGAAATTCTATCACATTGTCTCCCTTTGTCTTCTTGGTTCACGCGTCCTTCAAGTCGTGTCCAACTTCGGTGCACGTTCCTGCTCTGTCACCCTCCTGCTGTCACCCTCCTGCTGTCACCCTCCTGCTGTCACCCTCCTGCTCTATCACCCTACTGCTCTGTCACCCTCCTGCTCTGTCACCCTCCTGCTCTGTCACCCTCCTGCTGTCATCCTCCTGCTCTCATCCTCCTGCTCTGTATCCCTCCTGCTCTGTCACCCTTTCTGCTCTGTCACCCTCCTGCTGTCACCCTCCTGCTCTGTCACCCTCCTGCTGTCACCCTACTGCTCTGTCACCCTGCTGCTCAGTCACCCTACTGCCCTGTCACCCTCCTGCTGTCACCCTCCTGCTCTGTCACCCTCCTGCTCTGTCACCCTGCTGCTCAGTCACCCTGCTGCTCAGTCACCCTACTGCCCTGTCACCCTCCTGTTGTCACCATCCTGCCCTGTCAACCTCCTGCTGTCACCGTTCTGCTCTGTCACCCTCCTGCTGTCACCCTCCTGCTGTCACCCTTTCTGCTCTGTCACCCTCCTGCTGTCACCCTACTGCTCTGTCACCCTCCTGCTGTCACCCTACTGCTCTGTCACCCTGCTGCTCAGTCACCCTACTGCCCTGTCACCCTCCTGCTGTCACCCTCCTGCTGTCACCCTCCTGCTCTGTCACCCTCCTGCTCTGTCACCCTCCTGCTGTCACCCTCCTGCTCTGTCACCATCCTGCTGTCACCCTCCTGCCCTGTCAACCTCCTGCTGTCACCGTCCTGCTCTGTCACCCTCCTGCTGTCACCCTACTGCTCGGTCACCCTCCTGCTGTCACCCTACTGCTCTGTTACCCTCCTGCTGTCACCCTTCTGCTCTGTCACCCTCCTGCTGTCACCCTCCTGCTCTGTCACCCTCCTGCTGTCACCCTCCTGCTGTCACCCTCCTGCTCTTTCACCCTACTACTCTGTCAGCCTCCTGCTGTCACCCTCCTGCTCTGTCACCCTCCTGTTGTCACCCTTCTGCTCTGTCGCCCTACTGCTGTCACCCTCCTGCTGTCACCCTCCTGCTCTGTCGCCCTACTGCTGTCACCCTCCTGCTGTCACCCTCCTGCTCTGTCGCCATACTGCTCGGTCAGCCTCCTGCTGTCACCCTCCTGCTCTGTCACCCTGCTGCTGTCACCCTACTGCAATGTCACCCTCCTGCTGTCACACTACTGCTGTCACCCTCCTGCTCTGTCACCCTACTGCTGTCACCCTACTGCTCTGTCACCCTACTGCTGTCACCCTCCTGCTGTCACCCTCCTGCTCTGTCACCCTCCTGCTGTCACCCTAATGCTGTCACCCTACTGCTCTGTCACCCTACTGCTGTCACCCTACTGCTCTGTTACACTCCTGCTGTCACCCTCCTGCTCTGTCACCCTCCTGCTGTCACCCTCCCTCTCTCTCACCCTCCTGCTCTGTCACCCTTCTGCTCTGTCACCCTACTGCTGTCACCCTACTGCTCTGTCACCCTCCTGCTGTCACCCTCCTGCTGTCACCCTCCTGCTGTCACCCTCCTGCTGTCACCCTCCTGCTCTGTTAACCTCCTACTCTGTCACCCTCCTGCTATGTCACCCTCCTGCTTTCACCCTCCAGTTTCTGCCTTCACTAATATATATTTGACCCTGTATGGCGACTAGAAATGCCTTATCTTTATTTATTGCTATTTTTCCATCATCTCCGTCCTTACGGGTATCTCCAGGCGCCCAATATTATACAGCTTTCCTCTTCTCTTTGGAAACGTCTCCTCTCTTATTGATAACTCTATTATTTTCTTAGTCGGCTCTTCTTCCTTTCTCTCTCTCTCTCTCTCTCTCTCTCTCTCTCCCTCTCTATCTATCTCTCGCTCTCTGCCTCACATTATCTTCCCACATCTCTCCACTTGTTCAATCCCACTCCACGTCTCCAAATCTCTCTCTCTCTCTCTCTCTCTCTCTCTCTATCTCTCTCTCTCTCTCTCTCTCTCTCTCTCTCTCTCTCTCTCTCTCTCTCTCTCTCTCTCTCTCTCTCTCTCTCATCGCCTGACATATTTGTATCTCCACATTAGCTTTCTCTTTCAACAGTTGTTATTTTGTTCCAGTTGCGAACTCTGTCACAGAAATCTGTTATGTCAAGTTTGCAGCATATTGCAATATGCACACGCATGAGGCGGCATATTGAAATTCACTGTTAGTTTTAACAATGCCCCTACCTCGCAACAGTATAGTACCTCGAAACAGTATGGTAGCTCGAAACAGTTTAGTACCTCGAAACAGTATAGTACCTCGAAACCTTATGGTAGCTCGAAACAGTTTAGTACCTCGAAACAGTATAGTACCTCGAAACAGTATGGTAGCTCGAAACAGTATAGTACCTCGAAACAGTATAGTAACTCGAAACAGTATAGTACCTCGCAACAGTATAGTACCTCGCAACAGTATAGTACCTCGCAACAGTATAGTACCTCGCAACAGTATAGTACCTCGCAACAGTATAGTACCTCGCAACAGTATAGTACCTCGAAACAGTATAGTTCCTCGAAACAGTATAGTACCTCGAAACAGTATAGTACCTCGCAACAGTATAGTACCTCGCAACAGTATAGTACCTCGCAACAGTATAGTACCTCGCAACAGTATAGTACCTCGAAACAGTATAGTACCTCGAAACAGTATAGTACCTCGAAACAGTATAGTACCTCGAAACAGTATAGTACCTCGAAACAGTATAGTACCTCGAAACAGTATAGAACCTCGAAACAGTATAGTACCTCGAAACAGTATAGTACCTCGAAACAGTATAGTAACTCGAAACAGTATAGTACCTTGTAACAGTATAGTACCTCGAAACAGTATTGTAACTGGAAACAGTATAGTAAAGTATAACTAATTTTAGCTAAGTATAACTAATTTAACATAATAGTCATTTTAAGGACACACAATGAAATGAGTTTATGTCGTTATAAAATGTGTATTAGTATTAAAGAAGTTTTTAGAAATATTGTAAGATGAGAGGGGGTCGAACATGAACCACAGACAACAATTTAAAAGAACAACAGTTTGAAAATTATAAAATAATAAGCCATTCAATGCTCTATTTGTCAGCGGCGTGGCGAGTTATTGTTCCACTTCTTGATGACCCCCCCTCTCCCTCCCCCTTCCCCCGCCCCAAGATACCTCACTTGCATATAAAGTTACATCCCTTTGTGATTCGGTGAAACCTGGAAATATGAACCTTGAAATTGTGCTTCCCCAGACATACACACTCCATTGTCCCGAGGCGAAGACTTGCGAGCCTAACCGTGTGTTGACACATTACCTGAACAGATTTGTGTTGACACATTACCTGAACAGATTTGTGTTGACACATTACCCCAACAGATTTGTGTTGACACATTACCCCAACAGATTTGTGTTGACACATTACCCCAACAGATTTGTGTTGACACATTACCCCAACAGATTGATGTTGACACATTATCCCAACAGATTTGTGTTGACACATTACCTGAACAGATTTGTGTTGACACATTACCTGAACAGATTGATGTTGACACATTACCCGAACAGATTTGTGTTGACACATTACCCCAACAGATTTGTGTTGACACATTACCTGAACAGATTTGTATTGACACATTACCCCAACAGATTTGTGTTGACAGACACATTACCCCAACAGATTTGTGTTGACACATTACTCGAACAGATTTGTGTTGACACATTACCCCAACAGATTTGTGTTGACACATTACCTGAACAGATTTGTATTGACACATTACCCGAACAGATTTGTGTTGACAGACACATTACCCCAACAGATTTGTGTTGACACATTACTCGAACAGATTTGTGTTGACACATTACCCCAACAAATTTGTGTTGACACATTGCCCCAATAGATTTGTGTTGACACATTACCCCAACAAATTTGTGTTGACACATTACCCCAACAGATTTGTGTTGACACATTACCCCAACAGATTGGTGTTGACACATTACCTGAACAGATTGGTGTTGAAATTTTGAAATATTTCCCCAACAGATGTGATCAAATTGATTCACTGAATCGTTTCGGTTTCATAGCAGAATTAAGTTCTGAACAGCTCATAATGCCGATTAATTCTGAAATATCTAAAGAAATGCGATCAGCAGTGAGTCGGACGTGGAGTGGGTTGCCTGAGGAAACCGGGAAAACCCAACACTTTTATCAACATTTATAATTCTACTATAAATGCAAGACTAGACATAAGCCATGGATATACGCACGACGCAATAATCTTCTGTTTAGAAGGGGCGTCTGCAGTAGAAAAGATAAGATAAATAATCAAGCATTAAGCTTATTGTGTCATATGGTCCCCCAGATAAACAAATCCACATAATATGAGAACCCGTGTAGTCCGTGATGACCACACACAGGAATATAAGGTATGCAAGATCTTCGCTGGGATTATTTCTTTCGTCTAGCCTTGGGTGCTTACTACTCGGGGCGTCAAGGGCAACCATCAAACCGAGGCTGACGTCTGTGAAAAAAGCGGAAGTGACGCGCATGATAACTGAGTACAGACCAAAATGGCGGTTGAAGAAGAAAGACCTCGCGTTACACATGCGGGGACGTTGAAAGAAGTTGGTGCGCTGGGTCTCAATCTGTGTGGGTGTGAAGGTCCTCAACCTGGGGCTCCTCAAGGGAATTCTTTAAATTTAAAATCTCCTTCTTACGATTCCAGAACAACAGTGAATAAAGGAGACTCCGGCCCTTCACACGTGTCTTGGTTACACCCCAATGGCCACTTTTCACTCAAGTTTGAGGATCCCTCTCCTATGCGGTTAGTCGTCGATTGTAAAGAAAACCTCTTCCTTTCGTTTCCGGTCGATATTTATTTATAAAACAGCTGAATTTTTTGGGTGCATTGTTAATGGAGCTGTGACAGTGAACGGCTTCGCGTTAACCGCAATACGGCTGTTTAATATCAGTGGATCCCAAACCTTTGAATCAAATCTGACCAAGGGATTTTAAATATGTCATCGGTGACCGATTCTCATTTCTTATTATTTTTCCTATGATTTTATGGCAATTATGTTTAGTAATTTTTGCATTGCATGGCATGTAGGTCAAGGACATCAAATATATTTCCATCAAATCAAGCTGAGGAAAGCCTTTGCTTATATTTCAGATATGAAATATTTAAATATTCCCCGAGTTGAGCATTTTACTTTTTTCAAAACATTATATATATATATATATATATATATATATATATATATATATATATTATATATATATATATATATATATATATATATATATATATATATATATATATATGTATAATTAAAAAATAAATCAAAATTTATAAATTAAAACAAAAACATTGTGACTTATCAATCATCTGGTGCAGGGGTTGATAGATTAAGACGTGGGTTTTATTCTTTACGTACTCTTGCGGTGTCACTTTAGGAAATGCACTGTGTTGAACTGTGTTCTGTGTTAGTATCTAAAGTGCATTTAGCCGAACGAAAAGTTTCTGTCTCACAAGAAGACCGAAAATCAAAGAACTCAATGCAGTAATATCGTAGAGTTTGTCAATTGTGTATTATTGTATCATTTGGTTACTTTTTACTTTAGCGCGCTTTTTTTTGGACGCAATTGGCAATTGTTCTATTGTTCTGACTCAGGAGCCACTTAGTGGTAGCGGATTGAAACGGAGGACCGCACGATTTAAAATGATTTCCCAAAGAAATATTTGTGTGTCCATAGTTCATTAAACACACGCGATTTATCTTCAATTTTACGCCTTTTTCGGCGGGTTCACTTACCCATTAAATTTGTAAATTTTAAAATTGTACTGTGGCAAAGACAAAATTGAAATATAAGTGACAAACTGGAAAAGTGCCCGAACTTCCGGTCGCGGACATGAAGCAATTCTCAGAATGTTTTGGCGGGCCTCAAAAAAACTTTGTCGCATGTGGCCCGCAGGCGGCACTTTTTCCACCGCTGCTATAGCATGATGAAAATATATTTGCATCTCCCGTAGACACCATTCACTTTAGACACGCCGTTTGTGTGCGTGTACTGCAGATAGCCATGTATATAATTACGATCGGAGATTGTATAGTTATGAAAAGAAACTGAGCATCCGAAAACAGAGATAGGCTAAAAAAGGGGGAACTAATCACACTGATGTTGTGTAAACAAGATGACCCCAGTGAGCTACACTTTCCCCCTTCGTCCTAATTTAGTGTACACAAAAATTACCACCACGAGAAATAATTGCCTGCGCGGGATCAAAGGTTGGTCATGTTGTTCTCATCATGTTGTTATCGTCATGTTGTTCTCATCATGTTGTTACCGTCATGTTGCTCCCACCATGTTGCTCCCATCATGTTGCTCCTGTCTCCGCTCGTTATGTTCAGCCCACTATGACTCTTTGGTTATCTAATCTAAGCGGTCATCAGCCCATTTCGGTGTTGGAGGACTTGCAAGAATCCATAACACTTTAGTTACTTTGCAATTATTTCATCTTTATTTATATAATAGACTTCGGAAATGAAATTTGATATGGTGTATGTGTATTTTTTAAAAATATGTTTTGAAATGCATAAGGATATTGTGCTGCAAACAGCTAAAGAACCACTGCAAGGGTATCACATCCCTGACCGACCCTGAGTTGTGATAGGAGGCGGTTCAATCCTCTATCTTTTTGTTTCTTTATTCCCATGCACTGAAAAAAGGGTGTGGGGGGGTGGGTGAAAGTTTATGTCACAGATGACCGTATCTATAATAATCGGCATCCTTTTGTCTCGCGAGACGATGACGCATCACCGTTGAGTTGGGTTGCATTTCCTCGCGTGCCTGTGCAGTCCTATCCTTGAGTGACAGTCTTTACCACAGCTTTTACACACGAATTCTGTAATTCCAAATGTTTTGGCCTTTCTCCTAGCTCTTCTGTCTGTAGCCTCCTTCATCCTTCGCTCCTCGGCTAATGTGGCGCCCTCTTTGACAACTGTGCGTCACGTAGATCGGTCTTCTGCCTTACACTCCCAGTCGCTTGTGCGTATTCTGGCTGCTTTCATGTCCCGTTGGCAGACATCTTTAAATCGCAGACGTGGGAGACCTGTCTTCCTCTTTCCCGATGCCAGTTCTCCATATAGAAGGTCATTGAAGATGCGGCCAGGGCTCATTCTTTTAACATGTCCTAGCCATCTCAGACTCTTTCACTAAGGATTGAGAACATGCTTTGGGTATTGGCACGCTTTAGGACCTCAGTATTAGGCACTGTGTCTTGCCATTTAATGCCAAGGATGCGACGCAGGCATCTCAAGTGGAAGCTATTAAGCTTGCGCTCTAGGGATGTATAAGTGGTCCATGTCTCGCTCCCGTATAGCAGAGTACTAATGACGCAGGCTCTATAGACACACAGTTTGGTTTTCTCTGTTAACTTGGTGTTTTGCCAGACCGTTTATTTAATTTAGCCATTGTGGCAGCTGCCTTGCCAATTCTACTGTTTATTTCCTCTTCAATGGACAGTGTATTGGAGATCTTGGAACCCAAGTAAGTGAAGCTGTCCACAGCCTCCAAGTTTTCATTGTCGATATTGTTGGTAGGAGGAGATTGTGTGTCATTGGCCATGGTGTTTGTCTGTTTGAGGCCCCTATCCTATTAACTCGTGAAGGATTCCGGATTCAACGCTTCCGGTTCTGTCGTCACTTTTTCAAAACGCTCGTAAACACGTTTTTCTGACTTGCTAGAGAGCTAAAATTTTCACAGTAGGTTTGGCTTGTGGGGAGGATAAAGCTATTAAATTTTCAGATTGATCGAATGTAGCGTAATTAAGTTAATGCTTTTTTAGTTTATCTCTATATGTAGCGGCAAGCTTTTGTTGACATTTTACGCGTCACGCTGAGTTAAGTTCAACATCCGTGACCAAAACTTTTTCCGTTTTACAAGAAAGGGTATTTAAGGCAATCTCAGTCTGTAAATTTTTGTCGCGTTTAAGCATGATAAATACTTTTTAGTTATGTCTCAAATATAAAGGATTTATAGTCAAAAACTTTGTTTTTACGGGGTTGTTTAATTCAATCCCTTATATTAACTTCACCGTCGACTCTTGGGTTCGCAGGCGGTCGGTTGGGCGGAAAAACAAAAGTAAAAAATGACACACTTCCCGTGATGCATAGTCGTGTTGTGTATATGACATGTGTAGTGTGTATAGAAAATCATTCCAGATAGAACAAGCGAAATCATAGAATGTCTTATATATACAATCCATGTGTTGTGACAAAAATATTTGTTCTGCTAAGTGGATCAGCGCACATATGGAAAGGAGTTAAGAATGTGTACGTTTATATTTATAGAAGATGTCAAATTTCGCTCACAAATTTCGTTTCTAGATGAACTTGGCTAACAGGACATTTAACAGGACTTCATGAATGAAATTAAGTTTACAAATCTTTTGCTTTTGTTAACGCGTAAAAGTAGAACATAAAATGAACTAAAAAACTTTTTAAAAAGAATGAGGCCCAGCTGCAGTGAGGAATGTAGAATCTCGCGTGAAAAAGCAGAAAATACTTTTTTAGTCTTAAACTAAGTAGTCACACAGGGGGACTCAGAACTTTTGTGTTAGTTGATCAAATTTTATATCTCACATTAAATCCCACAATCGATCACAATAAATATCAATATAACTTAGAGTTCTGTGTCCCCCTGTGCGACTACTTAGTATGTGACTAAAAAAGTATTTTCTGCTTTTTCGTGCGAGATTCTACATTCCTCACTGCAGCTGGGCCTCATTCTTTTAAAAAAAGTTTGTTTGTTCATTTTATTAAAGCTTATTTGCAGACCAAATTCTTTGCAGGCATTGGAGAAGCTTGCAGTGGTACTCATAGACGCATTCATGCCACTGTAACTTAGTGTGCCTCCAGTGTAACTTAGTGTGCCGCCGAGTAGCTCTCATATAGAAACATTCAAGCCGGTGTAGAATTGTGTGTTGCCATTAGAACTCATAGACACAGTCATGCCAGTGTAACTTAGTGTGTGTGCCGACAGTAACACTCATAGACACATTCTTAACTTAATGTGTGCTGCCAGTAGCACTCCTAGACAAATTCATGCAGGTGTAGAATAGCGTGCCGCCAGTGTAACTTAGTGTGCCGCCAGTGTAACTTAGTGTGCCGCCAGTAGCATCCATAGACACATTCATGCAGGTGTAGATTAGTGTGCCGCCAGTTTAACTTAGTGTGCCGCCAGTAGTATACATTCATGCCAGTGTAACTTAGTGTGCCGCCAGTAGCACCCATAGACACATTCATGCCGATGTGCCGCCATCAGCACTCATAGACACATTCATGCCTGTGTAATTTAGTGTGCCGCCAGTAGCACTCATAGACACATTCATGCCAGTGTAATTTAGTGTGCCGCCAGTAGCACTCATAGACACATTCATGCCAGTGTAACTTAGTGTGCCGCCAGTGTAACTTAGTGTGCCGCCAGTGTAACATAGTGTGCTGCCGATAGCACTCGTAGACACATTCATGCAGGTGTAACTTAATGTGCCGCCAATAGCTCTCATAGACACATTCATTCGGGTGAAACTTAGTGTGCCGCCAGTAGCACTCATAGGCACATTCATGCCGGTGTGCCGCCAGTAGCACTCATAGACACATTCATGCCGGTGTAGAATAGTGTGCCGTTAGTGTGACTTAGTTTGCCGCCAGTAGCCCTCATAGACACATTCATGCCGGTGTCGATTAGTGCCACGACTTCACGGACGGCTGTTCACAGACAGCGCCTCTCTGCCTTACTGGCGTTTTCTCTGATTTCTATCGGCCGACTTGATGAAAATGATACATACAACCTTGACCCTGTTCTCAGCAGTGGCTTGTTATGACATCCTGTGAGGTAATGTCCGTTATGTCTAAGATGGTCCCATTATTTTAACCCGATTTCTGCTTTTACTTTATCTTTATTTTTTACATATAGTAGTACATGAATTTATTGTACATGTTATTTATTCAATTAATTACATCTGATTGTTAGGACACTAATGGATTACTAGTCAATGGCAGGAATTGTTTTACTTAAAATCTATTCCTGGCAAATACACGCTACAATTTGGAGAGAATGTGTCAAAAGAGTTTAGTGCAATAACTGCTACTAGTTAATATAATAATAACTGTTTAAATTATTTTTGGCTGCCACTGATACGGGAGTGATGTCACTGACAGTCAAAGTCATGCCACTGACACGGTAGTGATGTCACTGACAGTCAAAGTCATGTCACTGACACGGTAGTGATGTTACTGACAGTCAGTCATGTCACTGACACGGGAGTGATGTCACTGACATTCAAAGTCATGCCACTGACACGGGAGTGATGTCACTGACAGTCAAAGTCATGTCACTGACACGGGAGTGATGTCACTGATAGTCAAAGTCAAGTCACTGACACGGGAGTGATGTCACTGACAGTCAAAGTCAAGTCACTGACATGGGAGTGATGTCATTAACAGTCAAAGTCATGTCACTGACACGGGAGTGATGTCACTGACAGTCAAAGTCAAGTCACTGACACGGGAGTGATGTCACTGACAGTCAAAGTCAAGTCACTGACATGGGAGTGATGTCACTGACAGTCAAAGTCAAGTCACTGACAAGGGAGTGATGTCACTGACAGTCAAAGTCAAGTCACTGACAAGGGAGTGATGTCACTGACAGTCAAAGTCAAGTCACTGACAAGGGAGTGATGTCACTGACAGTCAAAGTCAAGTCACTGACATGGGAGTGATGTCACTGACAGTCAAAGTCAAGTCACTGACAAGGGAGTGATGTCACTGACAGTCAAAGTCAAGTCACTGACAAGGGAGTGATGTCACTGACAGTCAAAGTCAAGTCACTGACAAGGGAGTGATGTCACTGACAGTCAAAGTCAAGTCACTGACAAGGGAGTGATGTCACTGACAGTCAAAGTCATGTCCTTCAATCATATAATCACCGAATACAAGAGTTAAATGTCGTGAAAAATGAGCCCAACTCCATCTTCTAACCACATCTTCTAACCACATCTTCTAACCACATCTTCTAACCACATCTTCTAACCACATCTTCTAACCACATCTTCTAACCACATCTTCTAACCACATCTTCTAACCACATTTTCTATCTAAAAAAACTCACATGGAACATATTTATTTAATATCGTCTAAGATGATTGCCCAACAACTCGCTTCAACTCCCTCCCCCGCCTCTTTACCCACCACCCCCCCTCACCCACAAATAATAATAATAATAATAATTGTTTACCTAAACATGCCCAAGTAAAAACCTATTAATAATAAAAAATTTAATTCTTATTCCGAATTTTTCATCAAGTAACTGCTTACAAACATGTTTCAGTTACTTACAAATGATCCGAGTTTAAGCTTTTCTGATAAATAAATTGTATTAGCGAGGACTTCTGTGTTACGTCTTGCTTCAAGGAATGCGACTGTCAGGCGGGGTCTGGGAGTTGACCACTCGCTGTGGCGGGCGTCCAGAGCTTGTATCGACCAGGACACGTCACCTCCGGCTGACCGTTGGTTAATCAAATGCCAAATATCCAAACGGATGATGAATTGACCACCTTGTCTGAGGCGAGTGTCCACGTCACGGAGACGAATCAGAGATGAAAACCTGTTTCCATTATCTTCACCTCCCCCCTAACCCGCCCCCCCCCCTCGTCGAACCCTGTCTCCAAAACATCACGATGCCGGCGTGGCTCAAAGTGAAATCCGCCTCGTTCGTCATTGTGTGGTTTCACAGACAGTCGAAGTGATGTCACTGACAGTCGAAGTGATGTCACTGACAGTCAAAGTGATGTCACTGACAGTCAAAGTGATGTCATTGACATGGGCGTTATGTCACTGACATCGGATTTTGTCACTGGCGCCAGTGGGATCGCTAAAAAGCCTAGTGACGTAACCGGCTTTTGGGTAAATGTACTAAACATACGTATTTCTGCTAAGTCCACGATTGCTGCTTGTTTTATCTCTTTCTGTTTATTTTTGTTAGATATTTAAAATTTCGTGTGATAAATTGCGTGTAGGCAGATATAAACAACAAATTATAANCAGATGTTAGTGTAGGCAGATATAAACAACAAATTATAATCAGATGTTAGTGTAGGCAGATATAAACAACAAATTATAACCAGATGTTAGTGTAGGCAGATATAAACAACAAATTATAATCAGATGTTAGTGTAGGCAGATATAAACAACAAATTATAACCAGATGTTAGTGTAGGCAGATATAAACAACAAATTATAATCAGATGTTAGTGTAGGCAGATATAAACAACAAATTATAACCAGATGTTAGTGTAGGCAGATATAAACAACAAATTATAACCAG
>CALYLW010001244.1:0-52500 GCA_944989445.1 Ampullaceana balthica | reverse complement strand
TGTTTCGTTTTACATTTTGTAAGCGCCCCGATGGGGCCTATTTTAATATTTTATCAAGTTACGTTTTGTTTATTCCTTGATTTAGCCAGAAAAAACGAATGGGGTATCGATATGGCCCCGTTATATCACGTGACCTAGCATGTGTGCCTTGAATAAGTATAGCAAAAAAATGGGGGTAAAACGGGCCTTATAACATGTAAAATAAGGATGATATATATCAAAAAATAAAATTAAAGAATTTTTCGAATGAAGTGAATNNAATAAGACTACTTTAAAATTCACCAATATTTATAACACAACATAATGTTTTTACAACTATCAACACTGGCTCCAGTTCAATTCACGATTAACCCGTTAGTTTGGTTCAATTCTTATAATTCAAATGAATTGGGGCACTCCGCTCTAAATTTTGGGGACATAAATTCATCGAGCGTTCTAGACATAATGAGACCTTAGCAGTTTTTGACGTGAATTGTCGATTTCATCGATTCTCTCAAAGTTCAGCTTCTTGTGATTTGTCTTGGGAATTGAAGTTATACTATTTATTGACGTCATCAGAGAACTCTCCTGTTTGGCATAATCCACACGAGTTGTTGGCCTTGGTTTGGTAGGTCAAGAGTCTCCCTGTATGCGTACTTTCTTGTTCTCCTATTTCGCCTCCAGTGACAGGGACTCGCGTGGTGAAGACAGGAATCCTGGGTTGTTTTTGTGGGGTGGGAGGTGGAGATTACAAGGGAGACAGGTCTTGAGCTTGTCAGGGGCCAACAAGTCTTGTTTTCTGTTGTCTTCATCACACCCGTCATTATCTGTTGCCATTAGAAACGTGTTGGATGCCTAGATCAAAAAAAAAGTATTCGGTAGCTTGTTAGTCGGAGTCACTTGTGTTGTCGGCGAAACTTCTGATTCTCCAACCATTAAAGATAGATTCATCATGGCCTGATGTTACTCAGTTCGGCCACGCACCGATATTTGTGTGACGAAGAATCACCCGTGAATCAGTATTGTGTTGTTGTGTCGCACTGTCAACGGTAGTCTGTATTGTGTTGTGTCGCACCGTCAACGCTAGTCTGTATTGTGTTGTTGTGTCGCACTGTCAACGGTAGTCTGTATTGTGTTGTGTCGCACCGTCTACGCTAGTCTGTATTGTGTTGTTGTGTCGCACCGTCAACGGTAGTCTGTATTGTGTTGTTGTGTCGCACCGTCCACGATAGTCTGTATTGTGTTGTGTCGCACTGTCAACGGTAGTCTGTATTGGTTTGTTGTGTCGCACCGTCAACGGTAGTCTGTATTGTGTTGTTGTGTCGCACCGTCAACGGTAGTCTGTATTGTGTTGTGTCGCACCGTCAACGGTAGTCTGTCTTGTGTTGTTGTGTCGCACTGTCAACGGTAGTCTGTATTGTGTTGTTGTGTCGCACTGTCAACGGTAGTCTGTATTGTGTTGTTGTGTCGCACCGTCAACGCTAGTCTGTATTGTGTTGTTGTGTCGCACCGTCAACGGTAGTCTGTATTGTGTTGTTGTGTCGCACCGTCAACGGTAGTCTGTATTGTGTTGTGTCGCACCGTCAACGCTAGTTTGTATTGTGTTGTTGTGTCGCACTGTCAACGGTAGTCTGTATTGTGTTGTTGTGTCGCACCGTCAACGGTGGTCCAAGGGCAGATATCATATAGAATCAGCCAACTGTTAATATGTTCGCCCCTAGCCATCATCGATGCCAATAGTAAGGCCTACATTACAACATCGTGATTGTCGTGTTTCAGAATCTCATGTCCACTCTCGAGACGGAAAGGGAGAGACGCTGGAAGGCCGAGCAGGCGACCAGGAGGCTGGCCGACGTGCTCAAGTCGCTACAATCTAAAGGTGAGTTACGTCACTGTGTCGCCTGCGTGTCGCTAGAAAGGTAGTTTACGTCATTGTTTCATTAAATAGGTAATTGACGTCTTTGTGTCATCTATGTGAGCAGATCTTCATCGTTTTAATCTGTTTAGGTTCATGTAGACCTGTGGCGGCAGCGACATCCCCAGTAATAAAGACAAATTCATGTCCTTTAAAGTATTTCTTGGTTTACTTCGAGGCGTTTTAAAACAAATCTATCGCCTGAGATAAGTATAGACTTAAAGACTTGCCTTGATATAAGAAAAACCCAATAGACCACCAGTGATATAAGCAAAACCAAAAGTATAGAGTATAATATAAGTGATGTATTTTGAAATCAAATGATCTGCAATCGGAAGCTTAAAGTATATCATATTTCTACTATATGTAGTTCATGTTTCAACTAATGGGCGCTATATGTAATTCATATGTCTACTAAAGGGCGCTATATGTAGTTCATATTTCTACTAACGGGCGCTATATGTAGTTCATATTTCTACTAACGGGCGCTATATGTAGTTCATATTTCTACTAACGGGCGCTATATGTAGTTCATATTTCTACTAACGGGCGCTATACGTAGTTCATATTTCTACTAACGGGCGCTATATGTAGTTCATATTTCTACTAACGGGCGCTATATGTAGTTCATATTTCTACTAACGGGCGCTATACGTAGTTCATATTTCTACTAACGGGCGCTATACGTAGTTCATATTTCTACTAACGGGCGCTATATGTAGTTCATATTTCTACTAACGGGCGCTATATGTAGTTCATATTTCTACTAACGGGCGCTATATGTAGTTCATATTTCTACTAACGGGCGCTATATGTAGTTCATATTTCTACTAACGGGCGCTATATGTAGTTCATATTTCTACTAACGGGCGCTATATGTAGTTCATATTTCTACTAACGGGCGCTATATGTAGTTCATATTTCTACTAACGGGCGCTATATGTAGTTCACATGCACTAAATGCCCTGTCAATTTTTACACGTGTACTAACCATGACACTAAAAGTAACAATCCACCCAACGCCAAAAAAAACAACAAAACAAACAACAAAACCAGGGTGGTAGCGGTAGTTTATTTAGTAGGACGGCGGTGAAAGTAGTTTACCCAAGCTCCACTAGGACGGCGGTATCTCCTACTGACAAGTAGCATCAAGCCGTCCCGGGGACCGGATCGAAGCCCGCAGATAAATGTCTTTTTAATCATTGTCCTGGGGGATCTGCACCGGCGTCCGTCCGAGCTGCCCCGCTTAATGCCTCTCATCCCAGGACTCTCGTGTCCCGGCACTTCTGAGCCCTGAGCCCCTCCCCCACTCGACCCAAAATCTTTAAAAGTACCGAGCCCTTAAAAAAAAAGTAATGTGTTCATTTTGAATTTCAAATCAAAGTTTAGTAGGGTTGGGTGGGGTGGGGGGGGGGAATCGGGTGGGTCGGATCGATTTATGTTATGACTATGTCTCCTTGACAATCTCTTTAAGCGCCTATGTGCCAACCCCTTTGTGCCCATTCACAACCACTTAATGCGCCTTCTTGTCAACCTCTTTTTGTGTGTGTGTGTGCCTTGGAGCCAATCTGTCGAATGTATCCATCTGATAAACCTGTTATGCCAAAAGCTAATTTTTATTATTATTTGACTCCGAGTCAGCTTCTACGAGGCCAACAAATCAAAACATCAAAAACTGTGATTTGTTTTAAATAACTTATATGTGATTGGAAAAAAATAATTCTTTTTAAAAAAGGACACACTTTTATATTAATTTTTTTTTATTTAAACTTTAAAAAAAAATATTGTTAAATGAAATTTTCGGACCAAACCAACGAAGTACCGTTACAATAACAATTTAACTGTCTCACCAGCTTACTAAATACGTTGTCTTTGTGATTAAAAGTGGTATCAAACTCACACAGTTCTTGGCGCGTCCTTTCAAATTACATAGGAACCGCGGGCATATTACATGATGTAAATTTTTATTTTTTTAAACTGGATGCCGAGAAATTTAGACTTGAAAAGAAGTCTGGCTTAAAAAGATGTTCTGGCTCCTTCCACTAACAATGCGGGAGAAGAAACATGAATGAAAATGCAAAACAATTTATGTGCTCGATGATTCTGATAACAAATTTGTTCTGTACACGAAAAAGCCAACGAAAGATAGTTCCAATATTTAATTATTTCAAATTTAACATGTTTAAATAAGACTTATAAAAAGAAATAAGTGTGCTTCTAATTCTAACTTGACTTTTGCGTTCTGGATCACCCCAACTCGAAATATTCCGGATTTTAATCCGAGTTTCGACATGTGACGTGTCTATTTTCAAAATGTCCAAAATTGGCTATCTTAGATTACTGAAGCCCTAACACCTTTAATTTTCTCTATTTCTCTTCCACGTTCGCGCACGTTCGTCTCTGTGTGTGTGGTCGCCTACAGGTCAAGAGAGTGAAGCCATGAAGCTGGCCGCCCTGGAGGCCACTGGTCATCTCAAGACGGCTGTGATGAACGAACACGAGGCGAACCTCCGCCTGAAGGACGAGCTGAGAAAAATGCAGGTAGGTCAAGGCCTCTCTTTTTTTCCGCCTGAAAATTATATGAAAGGGATGTTAATCCTGTCCGACAAATGACAAAGGGACTTGTTGCGGCTTATTGTCAAAGTATTTCATAAATATTTCCCTCAAATTTGTTGTTTACAATCAGAAAATAAAAACAACCCCGTAAAACAAAGTTTTTGACTAAAAATCCCTTATATTATGACACATAACTAAAAGTATTGATTATATTCAAACGCGACAAACATTGACAGACTGAAACTGAGTGAACTCTCCCTGGTGTTAAACACGAGATGTGGTCATCGATGGCTGGCGTGAAGTCAAGTGACCCGTAAAATGTAAACAATAGCTACCGCTACATACAGTTTTATATAGATAAACTAAAAAGCATTAATTTCATTACGGTATATACGATCGATCTGAAATTTTGATAGGATGCATTGTTAGGTGACACGAGTCTATGTGAAAAATTTCAGCTCGATAGCATCACGGGAAGTGTGTCATTTTTTACTTTCATTTTCCGCCTGGCCGACGACGAACGACAAGATTTCGAAGTTAATATAACGGATTTAATAATGACATTGTAAATTACAACATACAATGTATTCTTTTTAAAATCAAGTATCAACATTTTTCATATTTTATTTCAACTACGTTTTTTTTGGGATGATGATGATGACTTTCTTCTATAGCGCCAAAACTATCCAAGCTATTCCAAAACTATCCAAGCTATTCCAACACTATCCAAGCTATTCCAAAACTATCCAAGCTATTCCAACACAATCCAAGCTATTCCAACACTATCCAAGCTATTCCAACACTATCCAAGCTATTCCAACACTATCCAAGCTATTCCAACACTATCCAAGCTATTCCAACACTATCCAAGCTATTCCAACACTATCCAAGCTATTCCAACACTATCCAAGCTATTCCAACACTATCCAAGCTATTCCAACACTATCCAAGCTATTCCAACACTATCCAAGCTATTCCATCATGCTGGTTGCGCTCTGATGTTCTAAAACTCTCTCAAATAAAAACATCTTCCCATTTTTCTTAAACTTGTCTTTGCTGTTACACTATGTCATAAATTTCGGAAGACTTTCCCACAATTTCGGTGCTGCCGATTTAAGGGAGGACGCCAAGGGACTTTCTCCTTGAATCCACTTCGGGAACTTTCATGAGGGACTGCGTAGAAGGATTAGTTTGTTGTAAGTTTATCATAGGGGCCGTCCATAAAGTACGGCACGCTCCAGAGGGGGGAAGGAGTGTAAGAAAGTGTGACAGTTTGAGACAGGTGGGATGGGGTGGGGTGTCCGGCCATGTGCGACGTCACGGTGTTTTATATTAAATTTTAATTATTTTATTAACACAAAAAAAATATTTTTTGTTCGAAAGTGTGACGTACTTAAGAAAGGGGGGGGGGATTCCAAGATTTGTGACAGGGGGTAGGGGGGTAGTTTAAAATGGTTAAAAATAGCGTGACGTACTTTATGGACGGCCCCATACCTTGCCTAAGAAACTCTAGAAGCAAAGGTGGCCTCGAAAACCACCCACTGCGCCCCCTCTCTCTGGGTCGGCACCGACTAGTACAGGCATCTGTTGCTGAACGTCCTCTCACACCAAATATCGCGCACACAAGCTCACTAATCCTCTGGTGGCTCCCTCTATAATTGAGTCGCCCCCATGTTAAATATCTTCTGCTCTAGAGATTCACTCCCGTAAAACAAAAGTGAACTACTGCACGCGGTGGGGCGGAGGAAGACAACTTTAAGTGATGGGCGAAAAGAGTGTTAAATAAAACAAACCCGTATTAAAACAAACCCGTAAAAACAAAGTTTTTGACTATAAATCCCTTATATATGAGACATAACTAACAGTATTGATTATTTTCGAAAGCGACAAACATTTACAGACTGAATCTGTCTTAACTGAACTTTGATTCATACGGGGAAAAGTCTGGTCACCGATCACTGGTCCGAGCTCAGCGTGACACGTAAAATGTAAACAAAAGCACGCCGGTACTTCGATGGGTCGCGTCAAAGCGTCCACTCAAACTCTCACGTGGGAAAAAAACAATAACAAACCGTGAATTTGAATTACATACGTTATATAAGGATAAACTAAAAATGCATTAATTTAATTACGGTACTTTCGATCGATCTGAAATTTTGATACGATGCATTGCTAGGTGAGACAGGTCCGTGTGCCAAATTTCAGCTCGATCGGATCACGGGAAGTGGGTCATTTTTTACTTCTAATTTTCCGCCCAAGACAGACAGACTGAGAGAGAGAGAGAGACGCCGGTGAAGTTAATATAAGGGATTTAATAAAAACAAACCCGTAAAAACAAAGTGGGTCATTTTTTACTTTTGTTTTTCCGCCCGCCCGCTTAAGACAGACAGAGAGAGATGACGACAGACAGAGACGGTGGTGAAGTTAATATAAGGGATTTAAAAACAAAGGTTTTGACTATACATCCCTTATATATGAGACATAACTAACAGTATTGATTATTTTCAAACGAGACAAACATTTACAGACTGAATCTGTCTTAACGCAACTTTGCCTCATAACCCTGGGGGGGGATGTGTGGGGGGGGGGAGAGGGGAAAAGTCTGGTCACCGATCGCTTAACCGAGCTCAGCGTGACACGTAAAATGTAAACAAAAGCACGCCGGTACTTCGATGGGTCGCGTCAGCTCGTCAACTCAAACTCTCACGTGGGAAAAAAACAATAACAAACAGAGAATTTGACTTACATACCTTATATAAGGATAAACTAAAAATGCATTAATTTAATTACGGTACCTTCGATCGATCTGAAATTTTGATACGATTCACGATGCATTGTTAGGTGACACGGGTCCGTGTGCCAAATTTCAGCTCGATCGGATCACGGGAATGGGGTCATTATTGACTTTTTTTTTCCGCCCGCCCATGAGATGATGACAACGACAGAGACGGCGGTGAAGTTAATATAAAGGGATTTAAAAATGACAGAAAGTCTGAAATGACGTCATTGTTTTGTGTGCATTTATTGAGATGAGACCCAAATGAAGATTAATACAGGCGTCTAGTTTCTTCGCGGTGCTCTACGGGAGGCGTGGGGTGAAATTCAAATCAGTATTTAAAGAGGCGGGGGAGTGCAAAGTCCGTTTTAACAAAAGGAAATATATATTTAAAAAATGTTCTTTTTTTTTAAAAAACTTCATGTTTTTCTATCACCAGAGTTGATAATATGGAGTAGACCCCCTTGGAAGTGCACGGTGATGCATAACACATTAGAGTTGTTCTATTCGGAATGGTAATGTCGTATACGTGGGTAAATGTTCAACACGCGACATATTTAAGGGGGGGGGTAGGGGTTGGGTTAATGAATGACTAATATTCTCTCATTGATCATCGTTGATCTGTAGACGCAGAGGGAAGAAGAAAAGAGAAAAAAAGGGGTGGTGGTGGGATAAGAGCGGTAAATGACAGAAGAGCTCAAGGACAATAAATTGATATCGTATTTAAATGATGTCCCAAATATATATCTATTTATTTTATTTTATTTTTGTATTAGGGCAGTGGCTCTCAACCCTGTGTGAGAGGGGTCGTTGGAAGCTGTCATAAGACTAAATATAATATTTGTTAAATTGTTTGGTATCTAGAGTATCCTATTATTTTAAATGTACATTTTAGGATGAGGTGAAGGTATTATGGGTTGAGTTCAGTATATACTCTTGGACACAAAACAAGGTTCAGCTCTACGAAACGGTTAAAAAAAAAGACCTGTATCAGAAGTTATTTTTTAAAAATATATATTAAAGGGGCTTCGATCCCAGATCCACAATTAGTGACCCCTACCCTACGTCCACAAGTAAGGTGCCCCCATCCAATTATCCAATGTTCCCTCTAAGTTTCACTGGACCGTGCGCAAAGTTGCACAGCATCCATTTTTTTTTACTGTAATAATTTATCAAATTTGCTGCGCTTTAAATCGAAACTGCTGCGCGGGGGCCGTTCAGATATCTGTGAAGCCGCGCAGCTTAAAGGGAACATTGCCTCTATCCTAGATTCACAATTAAGGGACCCGGCCCCCATCAATGTTCCCTCAAAGGTTCGTTTGTCCGTGTGCAAAATAAAAAGTTTATGAGCAAATATGCATAGAGCCTATTTTGTGTGTCTGTGTACAATGTTACACCCCACAAACACAGATAAATTGCTTATCATCAAAATTTGCTGCGCTGTAAATCTAAATAGATCCGCGACTTCGACGAGATATCTGGCCGCACAGCTAAAAGGGGGCGTTGGGCCCCTAGATCCACAATTAATCGTTCCCCCACCTCATTATAGCATTAAAATAAGTTTTGCTTACGACATTCCACGAATGACAACGTCCAACCAAGATGACATGCGTCATGACTATATGATTTACCGTTTGGCGTCAGTGAAGTAACTGAGCGTCGAACTGACTCGTATTTCTTCAACAGTCTCTGTTTTATGCTGTTTTCTCTTTGTCATCTGACCTTGAAGTCGTTATTGCGACATTCGTTTTCGTTGACCTCGTTATTGTTCAATCCTTTGTGTTCGTCGTCCTTGACCTTCGCCATGGTAACATCCTTTCTTCGCCCGTAGTCTCGTCTCTCTATCGCTCTTTCCATAAGTCCTTGACCTTGTCATTTATTTTTAAAATTTGTTTATGTCTTACATCACTGTTATATATTTTTACTTTACAAATCTTCATTTAAGTTTTAAATTTCGTTTGAACTGTAGTCTCTGTATGCCTCCCCCCAACCCCTCCCACCCCCAATCCGAAGCCCGACCCGCCCCAAATCCCCACATGCACGCGGATCACGCGGGAGTTCTGTCTAGGAAATGAAAGCGACGGTGCTAAAATAACTTGTAGGCCGTTATAAATCTTTGCTATCATATTTTGCCAGCGTTTTGAAAACGATAAAAAGTTTCTTCTCTTCTCTCCCTCCGGCCTCCCAATCTCTATCTTTATGGGTCAGCTCTGCTTGGAGGCGCTTCTGGTTGGCTGACTCGCAATGAATGGGCTCGTTTGTCTGGACCTGGGACGGGGCATGGGATTTCTGGCCGTCTGCTTTCTGTACAACCCGTGCCTAATCTCGGCAATGGGAGCCCTTCAGTTTTCAGTTTATCCTCTCCATAGGGGCTTGCCTTTGTTTGGCATAACTTTCTTGAGTGTGAATAAATTGATACACACTTGACCAAGGGATTATGTTTCCCTTTTTGGCGTATTCAAATAAATAGAGGGATACACACAGACAAGCAAAGACACCGTTGAATTATAAGTCATAATTCCCTGCAACCTGGACTGTGGTCCAAAATATTCTTTCAGATTCCTGTGCGATATAAATCACTTAACATTTTACCAATATAGTTTGAATACGGATGTAATATTTAGTCAAAGTACCAGTTACACGTTTTAAGCCTACCCACTAGCCATATACTCGAGATTCTTAATTCTTCCCCCTACCCCTGAGAACAGTAACTTCCACTTAGATTTGAAAGAGTAACCTTGAGTATATCTTACTACATCGCTACTTCGACTCACTTCCTGATTTTCAGCTAAGCTTTTTTTTTCACTCACGTGACTGTAGGATGGATTTATGTATAAAACAATTCTATATGTTTTATGCACATTTATTTTATTATTAATTTTTTTAAATATATATATATATTGGAGGGGGGGGATATTTTTAAAAGTTATTTTGAAAACAGTTGGAAATAAATATGATTGATAGGGGCTTTGAAAATGTGGTTGGTAAATTTTTAAAAATGTAGTTATATGACTTAAGTTATACTTTTTAAGTGTTTGAATTCTTATATAGTATAAGTAGAATTCTTATATATACATACTTACACACACTCACAGGGAGAGAGAAAGAGGGGGAGATGGAGAGATATGGATTTAGAAATAAATGATGGTATTTTTTTTTCATTTCAATGACCATTACAAAATATGAATATAGTAACAGAGATTTAAAAAAAAATCTCTGTTACTATATTCATATTTTTTTCCATTTCAATGACCATTACAAAATATGAATATAGTAACAGAGATTTAAAAAAAAACAGAATTCAGAATATAACGTGAGTTGTAAGTTCGGGGGGGGGGTGGTTTACTAAAAATAACCAAAGTACAACTGGCAACACAGGGAGAAAAACGAACTGCGGTATCTCCATCATTCCAACACGGTGACGGCCGGGTTAACAGCTTCTGTTTCTACATCGATGGCTTCTAGCACATACATTGATAGTTTTTTTTATCAAGATAGAAAACAAAATTGACATCAGCTCAACTTTTTCTCCTTCTCATTATTCATCAATCATCATTCTGTCACATTCCACAGATCAGCGTCGATGAGTTGAAGAGAGAGTTGGAGGAAACACGGAGAAATGAGGAGAGGAGCAGAGACGCGCTACGACAGGCTGAGGTGACCTTGACCCGGAAGGACTCGGAGGAGATGTCCCAGAGAATCCACCAGGTGCGTTATATTCTTATCGTGCCTTGCTGTGTCCATGTCCTTCAGTCTCGCTGTAACCCCCTGTCCATGTCCTTCAGTCTCGCTGTAATCCCGTGTCCATGTCCTTCAGTCTCGCTGTAATCCCGTGTCCATGTCCTTCAGTCTCGATGTAATTCCGTGTCCATGTCCTTCAGTCTCGCTGTAATCCCGTGTCCATGTCCTTCATTCTCGCTGTAATCCCCTGTCCATGTCCTTCAGTCTCGCTGTAATCCCCTGTCCATGTCCTTCAGTCTCGCTTTAATCCCCTGTCCATGTCCTTCAGTCTCGCTGTAATCCCCTGTCCATGTCCTTCAGTCTCGCTGTAATCCTCTGTCCATATCCTTCAGTCTCGCTGTAATCCCGTGACCGATATCTGGCGACAATCCTGGTCCTCCTGTAAACTCGTGACGCCAGTCGCCTAGGTGTTGCTGTTGTGTTTCTCTCTCTTCAGCTGAGATGTTGTCGAAGCCCACTGTGAGCGTTGTTAAAAAAATACCCGATTCTCATCTTGACAAACTCTTGTGTAAGAAATGTCCTGAAAACAACAGAACCTACCCATAATCACCACCCACTCTCCCATAATCCCGCGTCGTCAAACACCAGGTTCATGGTTGGCTGTCTCGGACTCACTGTGTCACATGCTTGGCGCGTGGATCCTTAATGTGACGTCAAGGTGTCACTGGTCAGCTCGTAGTTGTTGACCTATCATAGACCTGCGGTGTGCTCTTAATGTGACGTCTCTGCAGGTCTAGGTGTCACTGGTCAGCTCGTAGTTGTTGAGAAACGCATCGCGCGTGCTGCCGTGGCCTGCCGAGCGCTTTTGGACGTCACGCGACAGGTCAAAAATGAGGCGTCCCTCACGATAGACGTAAATCGTGCGGCAATGTAACTTCGGCAAAGCGTTGTCCGAAATGTTTCCGATCAACCCCCGACCCACTCCTTTCTAGTGACCCCATTTCAATAAAAAAAATTTTTTTTAAAGTTAACACGAAACCTGATTGAATGCGTACGCTACCCCACCCGCTCGGCACCCCAGGAGACGAGTGACAGGTCACTACAATCATCGTCAACCTGAGGCTACCAGCGCAGCTTGTGGGGTCAGCAGTAGTGGGTGGGTGATCAGCGGTAGTGAGTGCTAATGTCACACGACTCCACTGTATCGTAAAGGTTACCGGAGAAATACGATCTTTCGCTCCGAGTGCGGGAGAGTGAGTGGGTGGGTTTTGACCTTCCTTGGAGGTCTTCAACGGGGATAAGAAAAAGAGGAAGTCGAAAACGGAGTAAGTTTTAAAGGGAGTTTGGGATGAATATATAATTTTAAAAAATTTTGTTTTTAATTTTAAAAAAAAAGACTCAGAGAAGAGATATTCTCTTATTAAAAGATAGAAATTAAAATCTATAATTACTATTTATTTATTTTTTAATATAACTTGAAATATACAAGTGTTATTCGTGGTGAAATGAATGTTGAAGAAACTTATTTTCTTATCTTAGTTGAAATTACATTAGGGGCCGTCCATAAAGTACGTCACGCTCCAGAGGGGGGGGGGTGTAAGAAAGTGAGTGTGACAGGGGGGAGGGGGGGTCCGGCTATGTGTGACGTCACGGTGTTTTATATTAAATATTAATTATTTTGTTAATGAAAAAAAAATCGAAAGTGTGACGTACTTTAGGGGTTGGGGGTGTGTCCGAGATTTGTGACGGGGGAGGGGGGGTAAAAATTGTCAAAAATAGCATGACGTACTTTATGGGCGGCCCCTTAGTGCATTAAGGAAAAGTTCCTCTATTCGATTTTCCGTAATTGTGTTAATATTTAAAAAAATTATGACAAAAAAAATCAAAATAGTTTAAAGTAAAAAGAAATACTGTAAAATTAAATACTGTAAAATTAAATACTTAAAATTTAATTAATGACAAACAAAAAAAATTAATGAAGATCTCATTTGATTGGAATAACGCCAGTATGTCTTTTCAAATTTAAATTTTCCCAATAATAGTTTTAGAAAAAAAATATATTTTCAGTAAAGATTGTTTTGAACTTTTAGTAATTATTTGTCCCCTAACTCTCCAAAAGCGGAGTTATTCTGAAATGTAAAAAAGAAGAAAAAACTTCGCTCAGCATAACTTTACTAATAGTCTGTCCCGTGTCTATGGAAGTTGGTAATAGTAAGTATGGGGCCGTCCATAAAGTACGTCACGCTACAGAGGGGGGGGGGTGTAAGAAAGTGTGACAGATTTGTGACAGGGGGGAGGGGGGTCTAGTCATGTGTGATGTCACGCTGTTTTATATTAAATTTTAATTATTTTGTTAATGAAAAACCAAATTTTTGTTCGAAAGTGTGACGTACTTTAGGGTGGGGGGGGGTCTTAGATTTGTGACAGGGGAGGGGGGTAAAAATTGTCAAAAATAGCGTGACGTACTTTATGGACGGCCCCTATGCTGTCAGTTTTTGTTTTATTACCATAATGTCCCCTTCGATCAGTTCTTAGATTGACTACATGTGTCGGTCTTTTTTTCTTTCTTTACCCTACTGACCCCTTTCGATTAAATTTTAGACTGTGTAGCCTACCTAAATGGATCATAAAACATCATAATTACGGAATGCGCTTGTCCAAAAAAGACGACTAAGGAAGTCAATTACTTTCCATCGCCAAATCTTCAGGATCGTGTCAGGATTTCTGGGTTAAAAGTCACAGCAACATTTTAAACAAATTAATGTACAACCTTTCATGTTTACCCCCAGAACCACCAACCAGCCCGTCTCCTGTCATCCATGTGCATTTGGCCATAACTTGCTTATGTGTTCATTGTGGCCTACACTTTCACTTGCCTAAATGTTCATTGTTGCCTACGCTATCACTTGCCCATATGTTCATATTGTCTACACTGTCACTTGCCTATATGTTCATGTTGCCTTCACTGTCACTTGCCTATTTGTTCATGTTGCCTTCACTGTCACTTGCCTATATGTTCATGTTGCCTATACGTTCACTTGCCTATATGTTCATGTTACCTATATGTTCATTGAGGTCTTCACTTTCACTTGCCTATATGTTAATTTTGCCTACACGTTCACTTGCCAATATGTTCATGTTGCTTATACATTCACTTGCCTATATTTTCATGTTGCCTACACGTTCACTTGCCCATATGTTCATGTTGCCTACACTGTCACTCGCCTATATGTTCATGTTTCCTATACGTTCACTTGCCTATATGTTCATTGTGGCCTACACTTCAATTTGCCTATATGTTCATGTTGCTTATACGTTCACTTTCCTATATGTTCATGTTTCCTACACGTTCACTTGCCCATATGTTCATGTTGCCTATACGTTCACTTGCCTATATGTTCATTGTTGCCTATACGTTCACTTGCCTATATGTTCATTGTTGCCTACACTGTCACTTGCCTATATGTTCATGTTGCCTATACGTTCACTTGCCTATATGTTCATGTTTCCTACACGTTCACTTGCCCATATGTTCATGTTTCCCACACTGTCACTTTCCCATATGTTCATGTTGCCTATACGTTCACTTGCCTATATGTTCATTGTTGCCTACACTGTCACTTGCCTATATGTTCATGTTGCCTATACGTTCACTTGCCTATATGTTCATGTTTCCTACACGTTCACTTGCCCATATGTTCATGTTTCCCACACTGTCACTTTCCCATATGTTCATGTTGCCTATACGTTCACTTGCCTATATGTTCATTGTTTCCTACACTGTCACTTGCCTATATGTTCATGTTGCCTATAAGTTCACTTGCCTATATATTTTCATGTTCCCACACTGTCACTTGTGTGTCTGACAGAAGGCCCAGCTTCAAGAAGCCCAGCAGAGAGCCTCCGCCATGACACGGGAAGTCCAGGTCCTGAGACATTCACTGGAGGCCACCAAACAGCAACTGCAGCAGGTGCAGGAAACCTTGGCCGACAGGGAGCGAGCACACAGGTAGGTCGTTCTATGGTGGGTCGTTCTAAGGTGGCTAGTTCGAAGGGGGTTAGTTGTATGGTGAGTTGTTCTATGTTGGGCCATTCTATGGTGGGTCGTTGTAAGGTTGGTCATTGTAAGGTGGGTCGTTCTAAGGTGGGTAATGTTTTGGAGAGGAGCTCACTAATTGTTATCAAAAAATATTTGTTAAAGTTTTTTTAAATATTATTTTTATCTTTAAAAATTGTGGTTAAGTATATTTCAGTTTAATGTTAATATTCTCACTAAAGAACGATTAACGTGTGAATTTTTTGAAACAGTTACCGTATATACTCGTTCGCAAGCCCACCTTTTTTGGACAAAATCTAGCGGGAAAAGTGGGGGGGCGGGTCGGCTTATGAGCGGGTCATAGGTGATTTCTGCATGGATATTGAATATCGGTGTTGTTATTGTAGATTATCAATGTCCCTTTCTACATTCTACAAGAATTGACTGCTCTATCAGAAGCTATAATATATTATTAAAAATCAGCACTTACCTTATTTAATCATTTTATTTATTTTTGTGAACGTTTTAATAAATTGTTTTACAAATTTTGTTTTCAATCACGGATTTTAATGTATGCGCTTTCGTCACTGTTTACCAAATAATTTTTTTTTAAAATACCGGTAATTCTTGCTTAACAAATAGCAGAAAGACAAAGATAGGCAGTACAAAATAAACAATCATAGTGACCGATTTAGCTTGTAGTTTTAAAAAAATATGTACCATTTTTTTAAAGCTGACCTATTATTTTTTTATTTTTTTTTGGGGGGGGGGTCGGCTTGCGATCGGGTTATACACTTTTAATACTTTCCCCTTCCAAAAGTGTGTGGGGGGAGGGGGGGGGTTTCGGCTTATGAACAAACGGGCTATAGAACGAGTATATACGGTAGTTATATAATTTTTAAAGCACATGTACTTGTTTCTCTAGAGAGATTTTTGAGTCCCATTCAGATCATTGTAACATAAAATGAGTGTGGTAAAAATGTACGTAACTCTTGATGCAGTTTTTTGTTTCACCACCCCTACACACACAAATCAGGGAGGAGATCAGCAGCCGATACACCATCAACAGTCCCGAACTGCAACAGATCATCAGCGAAAAGGTCAAGGCCGTTGAAAAGTCGTTCCAGTCTGAACTAAATAAGCAACAAGAAAAGTAGGTCAACGTCAAAGTTCTTTTCTTTCTATTTTTTTTTCTTTTCTTTTTTTTTAAAAAAAAAGAAGAAATTACTTAATTTTCAATACCATCTCTACGTGAGTTCAATGATGTGTATCACTGTCTCCACTTCATTCAGTGACGTATAGCTAGGTTAGCCCTCCCCACTCCACAGCTTCAGAATCGATATATAAAATATGAAATCGTGGCATCGAAGTGTTGTGTCTGAAATTTGTCGCCATTTTGGTATGTTCATGACGCATTGTTTTGGAGCGACAAACATGGTTAAAAATAAATAACGGTAGCCACGTGCAAGCCACTCACATATTTACCACGAAAAATCGGATGCATCCCCAGGATAGTAATTAACACAAGTATAAAACAAACCCGTAAAAACAAAGTTTTTGACTATAAATCCCTATATATGAGACATAACTAAAAGTATTGATTATGTGCAAACGCGACAAACATTTACAGACTGAAACCGAAGTTATCTCCCCTGGCTTTAAAACTGGGGGAAGGGAGGAGTGGATGTGGACATGGACGGGTGGCGTCAACGCGTCAACTCAACTCCAGGTGGTTTACCTTGTTAAAACACGAGATGTGTTCACCGGTGGCTGGCCTGAAGTCAAGTGACCCGTAAAATGTAAACGATAGCGACCGCTACATATAGTTTGTTTATATAGATAAACTAAAAATGCATTAATTTAATTACGGTACGTTCGATCGATCTGAAATTTTGATACGATGTATTGTTAGGTGACACGGGTCCGTGTGCCGAATTTCAGATCGATGGCTTCACGGGAAGTGGGTCATTTTTTACTTTTGTTTTTCCGCCCTCCCGAGCAACCGACCGCGAACCCAAGACAGAGAGAGAGAGAGACGGTGGTGAAGTTAATATAAGGGATTTAATTTAAAAAAAGACCCGTAAAAAAAAGTTTTATACTATAAATCCCTTATATATGAGACATAACTAAAAGTAGTGATTATGTTCCAACGCGACAAACATTTACAGACTGACACCGAGTGATGTCCCCTGTCTTTAATAACAGGGGATGGGACGTGAGGGGGATTCGGCACGACGGTCGACGTCAAAGCGTAAACTCAAACTCTCACATGGTAAAAAAACAATAACAAAACGCGACAAACATTTACCGACTGAATCTGTCTTAACTCAACTTTGCCTCATAATCCTGGGGGTGGGGGGGGGGTGGGAAAATAGAAAATTCTGGTCACCGATCACTGGACCGAGCTCAGCGTGACACGTAAAATGTAAACAAAAGCACGCTGGTACTTCGATGGGTCGCGTCAACGCGTCAACTCAAACTCTCACGTGGGAAAAAAACAATAACAAACAGTGAATTTGAATTACATACGTTATATAAGGATAAACTAAAAATGCATAAATTTAATTACGGTACTTTCGATCGATCTGAAATTTTGATACGATGCATTGTTAGGTGAGACGGGTCCGTGTGCCGAATTTCAGCTCGATCGGATCACGGGAAGTGGGTCATTTTTTACTTTTTTTCCCGCCCGCCCAAGGCAGAGAGAGACAGAGAGAGAGACGACGGCAGAGACGGCCGTGAAGTTAATATAAGGGATTTAAAAATGTGTAACTATATGGCCTTGAATTTCTTGGAGAGGGTCACTAGGGGGGTGCGGGTGTTGCGGACCGCACCTGGTGACACCATCACAAGGGGTGACATCAAAACGTAAAATTCTCTGTTACTTGGCACCGGAAGACTCCGAAGAGGTCTATGAGGTTAGCCTTGAAGGGTTGACACCGCAACACTGATTCCTTGTATTGAAAACTGAACTATTGACAACTAGTGCTAAAATTGTACAGCTGACCAATTTTCCCTTTAAGATACGCGGCCGCGCATTTATGTAACTGACACCGCGCAGCAGTATAGAATTACCGCTCAGCAAATTTTGACAATGATAAGATAATATCTGTGTTTGTGGGTCTAACATTTTCCACACAAAATATGGATGCTGTGCAACTTTGCATATGATTTTATTTACTTTACACACAGACCAACGAACCTTATAGGGAACATTGCAACTTACTGATGTAAACAAATTGATTTATTTTTATGTAAACTAGCAAAGAACCCTTCTGATGGAAACTTGAGATAGTGTTATGTAAACAAGCAAAAAACCTTGTAATGGAAACTTGACATAATGTTGTGTAAACGAGCAAAGAACCCTTCTAATGGAAACTTGACATAATGTTATATAAACAAGGAAAGAACCCTTCTAATAATCTAATGGAAACTTGACATCGTGTTATGTAAACTAGCAAAGATCTCTTCTAATATTAACTTGACATAGTGTTATGTAAATATTGTTAACGAGCAAAGATCTCTTCTAATGTCAACACTCTCCTGTGAAACCATTCCACAGGGTGGAGCTGCTCAGCAAACAGTACACAGAGTTGGAGAATGAGTTCCGCTACGCTTTACAAGTGGAGGAAACACGACTTCGGGAGGTAATTGCCGTGACTGATTCCTAGGCTAACAATTTGGGCTCGTAATTGTCCAAAATAAGGGGCTTTTCTACTAATATTGTCTTAAATGAGGACTTTTCTACTAAGATTGTCCTAAATATGGGATTTTCTTCCAAGAGTGTCTTAAATATGAGCTCTTCTACCGAGATTGTCCTAAATATGGGCTTTTCAACCGAAATTGGCCTAAAAAGGTAAGCACTGTGTAAATTCTTCATTTTGTATGAATATTTATCTTTTTTGTGTGCAATTCTAATATTCTGGAAACTTGCCACATATGGTGTGTTGTTCTCTTATTGCGTATGCATGTATGTCACATATGGTGTGCAGTTCTCTTATTGCGTATGCAAGTGTGTCATATTTGGTGAGGCACGGCGTAAGCGTCGTCATTCACGATATCTAGTGCAGTGTTTAAGAAACTGGGTACAGACAGCATCAACTCTAGGGTCATGTGACCACATCCATTGGGCCATGCGTTCACACTTCGGTTGCTCACGATTACCCCAACAAAGGTTATTTTGATTTGAGAATGTCACGTGCTGTCTGTCACGTGCCGTCTGTCACAGGAAGTTATTTCCTCGGCCAGTTTTTAATGCCTTCAGCAAACACTTTGCAAAAGTTGCATTAAAAAAATCTCTTCAAACCCACCACGGACTTAACCCCTGGAGTTTTTTGTTAACAGAAACTTTTCAGGCGAGCTCTGACGCTAATGCTTTTTGGTTTGTCTGCCTCGATGTTTGATAGGCTGAGGTCAGCTGAATCGCCTGCCCCCTAAAAAAAAGGAGAGATGAATGTTTTTGGCGTTTTTTTTTAATGTTTTTTTTTACCGGCAATGCACACAAAAAGGCCATAAGTAATCGGAAAAACTGAAACTCTTGGGGATCACAACTAATCCGTAGAGCGGAAATCAAGAAAAATTTAATAGGGTTTGCATGCCGGGAAGTCGGGTTTGTTTTTGGTGGTCGATGGGGCAGAAAAGATTTGATGAAATCTGGAAGATTGATCTAGTGCATGGGATGTCTTGAAGGACGCGAGACATCAGCTTCTTTATGGATAATATTGGATGGAATGTCTTAACAGACACGTGACATCTTCTTCTGTGTGGATGATACTGCATTGAACGTCCTGAAGGGTATCGTTATCAAAACAAAATATAAATAATGTTTAGCAACTGACATTTTTGACTTAATGCGAGTGGATATCCACACTTCAGTCACCCACGAATGTAACGCTAGTTTTCATAGAGTATGGATGGGACATTGGGGTTGATACAAAATGTCAATTATTATAAAGTGTCGCCACTGCTAAGATGACGTTTATGATTTCATTAATGGCACATGTCAAGTAGCTGAGGAGAATATTCGGCAGTCCCGTGTAAGAATCCCGTGTATGGGACCCGGTGGTCGAGTGGCAGCGCGCTCGACTGGCGTACCGATGGTCACGGGTTCGAAGCCATGTCAAGGCAAGGATTTGTTCCCGGGGCCTAGGGCATCCCTGAGTCACCCAGCTCCAAATGGGTACCTAAACACTTGTTAGGCGGCTGGGTAATGCGTGGAACCCACAAAGCCGTGGCCTGTGAACGCTGCATCACCTGCCAACAGATCATCTGTCATGGTCTGTGGACGCAATTATCTTCTGCATAGAAGGAGCGTCTGTATAGATAAGATAAGAAGATAAGATAAGAATCGAATCCACCCCACAAGGTCACACTCTTGACGTACTCGGCCACTTGTGCACCGAGGGATCGATACATCATTTTTTGTTATTACTCAAGAACGCAAAAGGCGTAGGTCGCGTGGTTCGTGTCTCATGGGCGTATCCACGTGGCAGTTGCGTCAAGGCCTCGGACGCACTCATACGCGCGTTTATCAAATATTTTCACCGGAGATCCTATCACCGGTAGTAGCCAAAGGTTGGCTTTGAAATACAGTGTGTTTAATCAGATTACTCAGATTCCGAGGGATGTAGCGGTTTATAATTTCTGTTCATACAAAATTCAAACATGGACTCAACAGCGACGTGACTCCCAACAGTAAAACAATAATAAACGCCCTCGATCACTCATCAATTTTTTGACGTCAGATCACTTTCGCTTTCGCAAACATTTCACTGCACCGTGCCGCACTTTATTACACCGACTAGGGGCGCACTGCCGCGTGTGTTCTCAGGCCTTGTGTGTCCTGCTCCTGTAACTGTCCAACAAATGTAGCTGTCCACCACCTCCCCGGGGACATCTATGGGTGACTGCTTGATGCAGATTAACAAAACATTCGGATGACTCAGGACAGTTATATTTGTGTTGTTATGGTGTTTTTTTCCATGAATGTTTCAAGAGGTGGGGTAGAGATGGCATTTTTACCAAATGATCAAAGCTAGCGTACTCATAGGGCCACTCTCAACCCCCCCCCATTAACATTCCCCATTTACCCTTTTAAAAACAATTCCTTCTTTAACATTCCCTATTTACCCTTTTAAAAACAATTCCTTCTTTAACATTCCCCATTCACCCTTTTAAAAACCCTTCCTTCATTAACATTCCCCATTTACCCTTTTAAAAAACTCTTCCTTCATTAACAATCCACATTTACCCTTTTAAAAACCCTCCTTCATTAACATTCCCCATTTACCCTGTTTATACCCCCCCCTTTTTGTTAACATTCCCCATTTACCCTGTTTATACCCCCCCCCCTTTTTTTGTTAACTTTCCCCATTAACCCTGTTTATACCCCCCTTTTTGTTAACATTCCCCATTTACCCTGTTTATACCCCCTTTTTTGTTAACATTCCCCATTAACCCTGTTTATACCCCCCCCCTTTTTTTGTGTTAACATTCTCCATTAACCCTGTACCTCTCGTGTTTACCTATCGAACCTCGCTTCTCATCTGCAAAGTGTATTTTTTGATGATTTTTTCCTATTTAGTTTCCCCTCTGAACCAAAGCCCTTCCTTATTGTCTCCCTTGGAATTTTATTTTAATGTCGTGTTTATTACCTCCCTTGTCCTTGTTTTATGGGATTGGCGTAGAAGGGGACAGAATGTCATTACCGGGTATTTTTGTGTCAAGTTTTTATTTTATCAAAGCTTTGAGGAAAGTTCATTTAGTTTTTCATTAGTGGCGAAAAGTACTAAGCTTATTAGTTGTTTTTTGTTTTTTTTAAATTGTATTTAACTTGTTATTCCGTCGTTGGCGACATTTCCTGTTACACGACGTTTGCAGTAGCATGTGAATAAAATCCTCGATAGAGTCCAATGCATGTTTGAATGTATGTCCAATGCATGTTTGGATGTATGTTCTCAAAGAATGTTTTATGTATGGGGGCTAATACTTGCTCCAATACACATCTTTTACACAGCGGTTCTCAAAAATTTTCTACCCACACCCCATTTATATATATATAAGGGAGGGGTAGACAGAGCTTAAATTTTAATAATAGAGAAAATGCACATATTATTCTCTTGCCCTAGATTACTAGATTTTCGGAAATTTTCTAGATACCCAATACATATGGGTATGCACGGTTTTGAAATAGCTCGAGGAACCACTGTGTGAGAATCACCGTCAAATCTTTTAAACACATGAACAATAATCTACCATGGTGTTTATCTTCGGGATGTTGGTGGACGGCGCTGGTTGGTAGAAGTCTTCCATCTGTTTAATGAGAACGTGGTACTTCTGTAGGTGGCAGGCAAAGTATTGGCACGGGAAGTGCTAAATCTTCTCAAAGACCATCTTGAGCGGGAGTCCTGGGCCAGAAGTCAAGACGTTGGCTGTCGTGAATATTGAATTAATGTATGTGGCAAGAAAGCAGAACTTTGACTTCTCTTCACTGATGTAGAGATTTATTTTGTGAAGGTTGATTTCGGAAAGTGATACTTTTGGGAAGCTAGAGTTATGGAATTAGGAGTTTGGGAGGTCGATTTTTGGAACGTGGAGTTTTGAAGTATCAATTTTCGGAACACAGAGTTCTGGAAGAAGATAGGGAAATATTTTTATGGAGAGTTGTTTTAGTTTAGATCTTAGATGCCAAACTGTTGTTTAGATATTGAACACCAAGAAACCTCATGCCAAGCCGACAGGCTTGGCGATGGTGGACTCAGTGTAAACGCTGAATCAGATGCGGATGTCCATCAAGATGTTTCTATTTTCTCCAATGCCTGTACCAACTTCGATCCCAGCCTCAACGCAAAAATGTATCGGATCCTTTACCAGCCGAGCGCGTGGGCAACTCTTACGTTGAGCCCAACGTTGCACTCTATGCCTAAAGGTTTATGGTTGTGTGTAGTGTCTCCGACCTTGGCCGACCACTTTCTCAAAACTCTGCCATCGTATTGCAAGAGCTTGCGCCGTCAATGAACCATGGGCTAGGGCAGTGATGTCGAACAGTCGGCACGAAGAGCCTCATCAGCCGGAACGGAAATAAAATATTACTTCCTTGATCAAACGAGCTAAGCCAATGCGCAATTTTCGGATTTCATTGGAGTGTTGGCACTTTGCTATAAATAAGTGGGTTTCGGTTTGAATTTTACTCTAAGTCTCATTCAGTTAATATTTTGTTTGGCATCAATCGCTGGTCGGTTTTCTAGTGGAATTCGTGTCGAATTTCACGAAAAAAAATAAAGGGACATGTTTTGCTTCTGTATATCCAGTCAGTCTCTAGTAGAGTATGACAACCTTTCAATCTATGTATTTGAACATTGGCAGTCGTCTAATAATCTTAGCATTGACATCTGGTCAATCTCTTAATCTGAGTATTGACATCCGGTCAGCCGAACATCATGACCAGAAAAGAGCAGAATCTCCCGCAAGCTGCCAGAGATTTTAATTTATTAGCCGATGGACTGGACACTCTGGCCGGCCAAATCTCTGTATCACCGACTCCAAGCTCACAAATTAATCTTGGAGTTTTGGATTCCTTAAATTCCTCCAGAGAACGCCGTAAGACTGTGTTATACTGCAAATCTCCGTTGGTTTCATTGGGGCTTAAAGGTTTTTTTGTTGTTGTTTTTTTACTTTCTGAGGTTCCACGATGATTGTCGCAGGCTTGGCGGTTCCCTTTTCGCTTGTACAAGTGGACTATAGAGGCATCTACCCAACATCTTTACTTGATTCATCAGATCGATACTGCTTTTCTTGTTTGATTCTCAGACCGGTCGGTCCTGGCAAGCTGGTGATTCTCAGACCGGTCGGTCCTGGCAAGCTGGTGCTCGCGGGCGGTGTGGGTTTGAATACGCTGAGATAAATCAAGATAAACCGTGGGTCAGAATGGACAATGTGGCCGGGCCGTCACACGTCAACTTATGTGTCTGCCCTTTACGTACACTGAGAATCTGGTCCATGGGGGACACATCGGGACCAGTACTTTTACGTCCGTTGAAAGAAAGAATAAGAGGAAAAAAATAGTGGGGGGGGGGTATTTTTGAGCCGCAGAGTGTGGTCATGTGATTATGTGATAAAATTATGAATTTAAAAAAACTATTTTGAAGTGTCTGATACCGTGAATTTTGATTGGGCTGTTTACCTTCTACGTGTAAACAAGAATATGATAACAATAATGATAAATAACATTAATATTAATTAGGGCTGCGGAAATTATCGATAAATCTCTTGATTAATAGTTTAAAAAATTTTAACGATTAAATTTTTTTTAATGATTAATCGACCCACCACATATAAATGTACTGGAAGTCAAAAAATAAAATATTTCGGCCGATAAATATAAACTAATTTCCGAACGATTACATGAACATTTTGGTTTTAAACTATTCACTTACGTGAACGTTCAAAATGTTGATAAAGGTCATTGTGTCCGTTGAGAGAAATCGTTTGCCTACCATGCAATTTTCCCTCTAAGTTTAGGCTTCGTTGGTCCGTGTTCAAAGTTTTAAAAAAAAACTCGTTTCCATTTTTTGTGCAATATTTTATAAAATTGGCTGCGTGGTGATTCTAAACTCCTGTGTGGCGTCGGTCAAATATCTGCGCAGCCGCGCTGCTGAAAGGGAACATTGCTACCATGGTTCATGGTTCTAACACTTCGCTTACATATCACTACAGTATCATAAACTTCAGCTGAGAAAATCTAAAGCTATGTGAACGATTGTTTAGCTTGTTATATTGTCAACAAGACCCACTCATCACTTGAACCAAATAATGTCAATACACTTGTATGTTTGCGTTGTTGGTTAAAAGATGTCATATAAAGAAGACATTCAAGTGTTATTTTTATTTTCGACAAGTACGTTTGATAAATGTTACTTATGACACCATAAATTTCAATTTTTGGCTTTAATAATCGAAATTAACGATTAATTAGTCGTTAATTTTTCAAAGGTTAACGATTAAATTTAAATTAATCGTTAACAGCCCTAATAATAATGTTTCATTCCTTTAGCTTTGAATTTTTACGGGTAAAATGACACCGACACCAACTTGCATCTTTGATGTATCCATTCGAATTCGCCAAGGTTATCCAGTGCTTTGTTAAATTCATTACTTTCAGCATCCACCATCCCCACTACCCACCCCCGCCCCGTAGCGTTTTTCCCGGGCCTAACAAACAATGCGTCACGGACTCCTGAACGGGATTCCGAGTTAAAATGGGAAGCTTACAGTGAAGCTGGACGCGAAAACGGAATTTCCCGTTGGTGGGTGACTTTGAAGTGAGGCTGAACATATTTATAGTCTCAGACGTACAATAAGAGATAAGAGACGGTCCTTTGAGGCTGAGAGATATCAAAACTAGGGGAAATGGAGAATTTGGTGACACGTGGGATGGGCAGAAGGATTAGCCGTAAGAGGTTTGATGTAGGACACGTGACAACCTTGGTGAACAGATGTGTAAGTTTGGGGTACGGATTATTACAGGGTGTTGGCGTGCGGGTATATCAATATATAATCTTGGTGTAAGCGTGGGCAGAGGCGTCGCCACGAGGGTTCTGGGGTGCAGAACACACCGGGTGACACCATGAGCCACCGCACCGGGTGACACCATTAGCCACCGCGCCGGGTGACACCATGAGCCACCGCACTGGGTGACATCAAACCTAGTGGCGCCTCTGAGCATGGGTAACTTTGTTGTACGGACGTGTGTACACACCTTCCTAACAACCTGAAATTAAGGTTACCAGGTGTCCACTATTTGAGCGGAATGTCTGCTTTTTCACACTATGGTCAATTTGTTTTCTCAAAGTAGTCGACATATTTATTTATACAAAATCTTTACGATGAAATGGTAATCTAAAGCAGTAGAGTCAATCGGAGAATAAGGAATAGGAGATTCGCACTTTGTCTTTTTTTTCTCATAAGTTATTTATATTTGTTTACTGCTAAACAGACCCCCCCCCCGGGCTTATCCGCTAAATTTTGGAAGCAGACCTGGCAGCCCTCCCTGAAATTCTCTTTAAGATTCCTGTCCTTGAACTTTCTGGTAAATCAGTATGTGGGGTCTTTCAAATGGGTTTGCGTGTTGTGGTAGCTTTTGTTTCTCTGTCGTGAGTGACGAGGACCATTCTCATCACATTAGGCATATGCTTTGGAAGTCATGTGTGTCTATTGGTAACTTATTAGCCCTATTCTTGCTGGAAATACGCATCCGCATGTCGGACAAGAGATGGTTGGGAAGCCATCACGTGGGTTTCGAGGACGATCTTTCTTGGCCTGTCGTCTGGACTTGGCTGCCTGTTGTCTCTCTGCCTCACAGACCGCTGGGCTGTTCCGTTTCTTAAAGGGCCTGGAGGCTCGGTCGCTGGCTGCCTCCCAGGAGTCATTGGACAATGTCGAAGGCCTTCAGTGCGGTCTTAAGCGTATCTTTGCAGCGCTTCCGTGGACCTCTGCGGGCTCTCTGCCCATCAGTAAGCTCGCCATAGAAGAGCCTCTTTGGAAGCCGACGGTCCGTCATGCGCACGACTTACCCCTGCCTAGGCGTAACTACTGGGAAGTGCTGCCCTGACAAGCACTTCAGTGTTTGGAACTTTTTATTGCCATTTTATGTTGAGAATTTCCCTCAGGCTTTTGGTGTTTAAGTGCATCAGCAACCTCGCATGTCGTTGGTACACGGTCCATGTTTCGCATGCATATAGGAAAACAGGGAGCACTACAGCTCTGTATCTTTAAGTAATAAAGGATATTTGTGAACTTGTTATGTCAATCCAAGGGGATTGGTGATTTGTACATGTTGTTATTAAACGCAGTCTTAACTTTGACCTTATCAACCAACAGATCAAGAGTGAACACGAAAGGGTGAGTGCTGAGAACATGGAGAACAAACAGCTGCTGTTGGCTGCACAGAGACGTGACGAGGCCAGCACCAGTATGGTCACTGAGCTGTCTGCTGTAAGTTGATTAGTTAGTCTGTCTGCTGTTAGTTGATTGGTTAGTCTGTCTGCTGTAAGTTGATTGGTTAGTCTGTCTGCTGTAAGTTAATTGGTTAGTATGTCTGTTGTAAGTTGATTGGTTAGTCTGTCTGCTGTAAGTTGATTGCACAGTTCGCTGGAATAGCATGGACAGGAAGCCACCACCTTCCACGCCCGTGAACACTTCATCGTTTAATCAAAGACGTCCTAACCTGACCGCCTTTAAAATGTTAAATAGATGGGGCATCTGTTTCGTGCGCTTACTTTAAAATTCAAAGTAAGGACACAGATATATCTATAAACAAATATTGTCTTTTTGGTTATCTCATATTCAGATTCAGTCTGCATTCATCCCTCGGACTAAACTAACTTAAAATCGGAATTGTACGAAAAAAGTGGCCAACATTCTCATACACCACGTGACTAAAATCCTCTCCCGCCACCGCAACTATACCTAGACTTTCGTGCCGATCTCAGAAAAGGGACACAATAATCATTTTACTTAAATACAAATGGAGTTGTCTTTTCCTAAATGTTGTTGTTGGTCTTTCGTGAACGACGGTGACGACTCTCCACACCCTATATGCCGTGGCAGTTAAGTTAGTTTTGTGGTGGCTTTACTGATAGTACTGATACAGATCACGTGACTGATGTTACCACCAACAGGATTGAAGGAGAAGTTCATAAAAATATTCACCCGGCGTCTGTGTTGTGAAACAAGACATGCGAACGATCGACGAGTGTCTCAGCGCCCTTTTTTCCCTCCCCCCCCAGGCCCACTTTTCAATTACTGCATAAGAGCGATAAAAATTCTGTTGTCATTTGCTTAACAACACGAACAAAGAAACAAGCAATTTTTTGTTACCCTAATATGGTCATTAGAAATCCACTAAAGAAACATAACCCAAATCCAATTTTCACCAGACAAAAAGTTTCACTAAGTTGCTCCATTACAGCAGACGTGCTTCCAAGACAGTGGCCGGTGACTTAATTGACTGTCTAATGCACTAATCCGTCTAATGGAGTGATGAATTTATGGCAAAAACTTTGTCAGCCTATCGACTCAATGCATCATCCCCTTCCACTCCCACTCCCCCCCACTATAATTTCCACCCACTCCTACTCCCCCCACTATACTTCCACCCACTCCCATCCACCACACCCATTGTCCTAAGGATTAGGAGCCGCGCTGGTGGGGACCGCATCATAACCATCTGATCCTAGAGCACCAAAACCATGTCTTAGTCAGTAGAACTACTAGGCTGGTTTGTTGGTCTCTGCGGGTGTACTATCTCCCGAAACTTGCGGAGAAATCTTTGGCTCTGTGATCGTAGACTCAAAGATACTAATCAACGTTCACGTGACCCATTGGTAAGGATTGGAATCAAAGATATTAATAAACTCTTGCATTGACAATAATTAATTGGTAAGGGTCGCATTTGGACACGGCTATCAAGTAAACCATGATAAAAATTGTAATCAAAGAAATAATGATCAACAATCAAGGAAATAATGATCAAAAATCAAGGAAATAATGATCAACAATCAAGGAAATAATGATCAACAATCAAGGAAATAATGATCAACAATCAAGGAAATAATGATCAACAATCAAGAAAATCCGTGAAATGGGGGTGGGGTGGGGCTAAACCTGGTGGTGCTCTATGGTGACATCCTTGCATCACTAACCGAAACCAAACAAAATTCATCTTTTCGCACCTGTCTTTCAAGTCATGCCTTTGGGCAAAAAGGAGACTGGGACTGGGGGACCTAATCTTTGTAAGGTTTCTCGGAAAAAAAAACCCCCCACAACTTTTCATATATGTAGGACAAAAGTCGGACCCCCTCCACCATCCATCCACACACAAACACACACACAGGACCAGCCGCGACCTAAACCAGCAGCAGACGACCAAAAAGTCACATGACATCGTCCTAGTCACATGACACCGCCTGAATGACTTTGCATTCCGTGTGGCCCAGAGCTCGTGTATAATACAGCAGGTCTAAAAGGTCTGACGTCATCAGGCGACCGGAACGTTCGCACCCGTTAGCAACATGTCAGGACCGTCACATGACACCCGAGGGCCGGAGTTGAGGGGGTGGGGGCGCCTTCTAAAGGGGTCTCACACCGTGAGTCGCAGAGGTTTGTGGGGTGGTAAAAGAGTGGGGCGTCAGATAGTGACTCATAGAGTCAGTGTCGTCTAGCGGCGCTCAGCTTCAGTTTGTACAATTTGTTTCATCATTTCATTGTTGAACACATTTCAAACAAAATTATTAGGTAATTTCAAAGCCAAAATAATAATTATTTATAATGCTAAACCATGTGGCGCTATTTCCTTATTTTCGCATTACATGGAAATTAAAAATCAGACACATTGTAAATTGTATTTTATTATACATTGAACTTATGATTTAAGGGAGTTAAGGCTTTCATCTCTTGTATTTTCAAGGCGATTGGACATAATTTAATATCACTGCTTTGTGTCCAGGATAAAATTAAGTTGAAAATAAGACAAAATTGAGTCGTCATTTTTATGCGAGGCAATATTTATTTTACCCCCTCCTGTTGAAATTAATTAAGATTTAAGGAGAGAGAGAGATTAAAAAATTAGCCAAATGTCCATAATAAAAGCAAAGCTCATGAGAATGGAAAGTAGATTATGTTATGGGTTACAATTTAACACCAAATCTGTAAAGAGACCTACGTGCAATGTTCCCTCTAAGTTTCGTTGGTCCATGTGCAAAGTAAAAAAAAAGACAACTCGTGTGCGAAGTTGCACAGCATTCATTTTTAGTGCAATATTTTATACAAAATGTGCTGCGCCGTAATTCTAAAATGCTGCGCGTCGTAGGTCAGATCCTGACGTCAGTCCTCACCGTTTGTGTTGTCAGGCGCCACAGCTCAGTTGTGTTAGGCGCCACAGCTCTGTTGTGTTAGGGCGCCACAGCTCTGTTGTGTTAGGCGCCACAGCTCTGTTGTGTTAGGCGCCACAGCTCTGTTGTGTTAGGCGCCACAGCTCTGTTGTGTTAGGCGCCACAGCTCTGTTGTGTTAGGCGCCACAGCTCTGTTGTGTTAGGCGCCACAGCTCTGTTGTGTTAGGGGCCACAGCTCTGTTGTGTTAGGCGCCACAGCTCTGTTGTGTTAGGCGCCACAGCTCTGTTGTGTTAGGCGACACAGCTCTGTTGTGTTAGGCGCCACAGCTCTGTTGTGTTAGGCGCCACAGCTCTGTTGTGTTAGGCGCCACAGCTCTGTTGTGTTAGGCGCCACAGCTCTGTTGTGTTAGGCGCCACAGCTCTGTTGTGTTAGGCGCCAAATCTCTGTTGTGTTAGGCGCCAGCGCTCTGTTGTGTTAGAGGCCATCCATATATTACGTACGCAGGGAGGGGGGAGGTGGGTCTCGACTGAATGTGGACGTACGCACAACAAATTTAATTTGCATAATACTAAGCCTAGTAACGTAAACCTCTCAGGCTGCAAACGGCATTCGAGACCGATCGAGTCAAGACTGATAGGCAATAATGTTTTATAATTTAATGCAAACGAAATTCTGAACTTTTAATTACTTGGAAGTAATTAACATTTGATTCAGTCCAAACGTTCATACTTTACTAAAATATATCCGTCTGATTTATATTTCCATTTCTTGAAATTAGTAGAAGTTTCTCTTTCGCCCACCGGTGCCTCAGCCGTTATATATAAATAACAGGACGGCGATTTCACTCCTCGTATTGTTCTATTTTATCAGTTTTGTTATGCAGTGTTCAAGACAATAAAATTTGAATGTTCTATCTATTGTATTTCTTTGATAATTTCAACATGAAAAACACGATATTACAAAAAACTATAATGGGGCCGTCAATGAATGACGTCAAGCGATTTTGAACGATTTTGACCCCACACCCCTCGACACACTTCGTTACAAAGGCTTAGGGCTTAGACCACCCCCACCCCCAAACCTCAAGTAGGACGTTACATAGGGGCCGTCCATAAATGACGTCACGCACCTACAGGTGTGTTGACCATTTGTGACGAAAGAGAGGTGGGTAGTTTAAGAAATGTGACGTCACATCAAAAGGCGTAAATTTAAATAAAAGTTGCACTTAAATATTTGATTGTTACCAATTTTTTTAATGACGTTTTACATAGGCTTCACGCGTGTTACGATATTAGAGTGCAACCTCACACTAAATACATAATTTAAATGACAAAAAAGTGTTTTGAAAAATGCTAATTTTCAAATAAAAATCGCTTTTATTGCGGCGCATTTTTGTGACGTCATTTTGGACGTCTAACTTTTTGTGACGACCCGTGACGAGGGGGGGGGGTCGGCCAAAATCTCGTGACGTCATGTATGGACGGCCGCAAAGCTTTGACACCCACACCCTAAAAACCGTATTTTCAAATTGAAAATTAGCATGTTTCAAATCACTTTTTTGTCATTTAAGTTTAAGTATGTATTTAGTGTAAGGCTGCACTCTAATATCGTAACACGTGTGAATCCATTAAAAACGTCATACAATAAATTGCAGGCAATACAATATTTTAGTGGAACTTAAATTTAAAATTGCGCATTTTGCTGTGACGTCACATTTCTTAAACACCCCCTGTTCTTCGTCACACATCGTCAAAAATGCGCGACCCGCCTCCCTTTTTTTAATAGGTGCGTGAATTCATTTATAGGCGGCTTCAAAGAGTAAAACCTATAAGGGTGTACCGGATTCAATTTTTTAAAATCCGACCGGAGCCGGACTTGCCAGATACATGAAGTGAGATCCGACCGGATGCCAGAGCCGGATTTACTAATAAAAAACAAAATATCGTACAAAATCTCTTGACTTAGGTGACTGGAGTCACTCGACTGTTCATTACTGCACTTCATAACTAGAGACATGACCATGATGACATATACTCGTATTGAATCATTGAAATGTAAAATAATTACATTAGGAAAAGTAATATTAAACACTAGAGGATAGAAGAACCAAGAGTAAAGTAGTAATCATACATAAAGCAATTAATTCTAATTTAGAAATACAACACAAAGATAACTTAATACAACCCTCAGATAGACAGAAGGATAAAAACACGTTTCTTATTCCGTATGCAAGAACAAACACATACAAATTTTCGTTCTTCCCGTCCGGAATTCGGGCGTGGAATGGGTTGCCTGAAGAAACCAGGAAGGCCAACACTTTATCAACATTTAATTCTCTAATAAAAATGCAGGACTAAACACAAACCATAGATAAAGCGTAGAAGGCAATAATCTTCTGTATAGAAGGAGTGATCTGTAAACAGATAAGATAAGATTAAGTTCCATACGTTCAAGATGAATCACAATACATAAGCACATATTGTTAATTTAGTAATTTTAATTTTTAGTTTTCAGTTTCAGTTTTTAGTTTTCATATTGTTTTCGGTTGGCAAATTGGCAGCTCAATTACAACTCGCAACAACAGAGACAGTTTATAGTTATTGTGCGCATTGCTCACTGAATGGTAGCAACTGCCGTACTCACACACTTTAGTATCGCGCGGTTTGCATTCATTAATACATGCAACGCATGCGCGATCAATGATCCTTCCTCCAAGGTTCGTTGGTCCGTGTGCCAAGTAAAAAATCTCGTGTGCTAAATTGCACAGAAACCATTTTGTGTGCTATATTTACAAAATTTACTGCGTAGATCAGAAATTCTAAACTGCTGCGTGGCGTCTGTCAGATATATGCGCGGCCGTGGAGCCGCGCAGTTTAAAGGGAACACTGTGCAGCATAGTGTGCCATTTTGACTCAAACGTCCATACATGACGTCACGCACCTAGGGGGGAGTAGGGTCACACATTTGTGAGGATGTGTGACGAGGGGGAGGGGGGTTTGTTGTAGTTTTCAATAACTGTGACGTCACATCAAAGCACGCAACGTTTAAATAAAAGTTCAACTTAAATCTTCGATTGCTAACAATTTATTTAATGACATCTTAAACTTAAATGGCTTCTCGCGTGTTACGATATTAGAGTGCAGCCTTACACTTAACTATAAACATACTTAAATGACATAAAGTGATTTGAAAAAGGCTCATTTTCAATTGAAAAATACGGGTTTTATTGGGGTGGGAAGGGGCGAAACTGTATGACGTCATATTTGATGGGGAGGCTAACTTTTTGTGACGATTTGGGGGGTGGGGGGGGCGATAGGCAAAAATCGCGTGACGTCATTTATTGACGACCCCATACAAATTCTAGCGTATTCCAATCAAAGGTCGTATACCAAGCAAAATGTTTCGCGTCCAAACAGGATGTATACCGATTTGGACTTATACCAAAGGAGGCACATACCGACATACCACTGTATTCAAGTCCCACAAAATCATGAAGTAATGCACCATTAACATTCAAAATGAGTGTGTTTTTGTTGTTGTTGTTGTTGCTGTTTGTCTTTTTTTCTTGAAATTCTTATTTACGTCAGAGAGAAATATTGGGCCAGAGCCGGATTTGTAAAAATGACCGGATTTACCGGAGCCGGTGCCGAAATCCGGTACATCCCTAAAAACCAATTGCTTTTGACTCTTGCTGAAAATTATTTTATTCAATAAGGGGGTGGGGGTGGTAAGTGAATTCGTACGTACGCATAGGGGAGGGGGGCTCGAAAGTGTACGTGATGCAACAAGGGGGAGGGGTACGAAAATACGAATTTTGTGCGTACGTATTATATGGCTGGCCCCTTAGTTGCTGCAGTTGGTCACCTGGTTTTAGCTCATTCCCTTCCCTAACCCACTGGGAGATGTGAGGATATGGCGAGAGATCGTGTTTGAGTCGGTAATGGCCCAGGGATGATGCATCAGTGGTCAGTTGACATGCAAAAATCCCATCGTCTGCTCCCCCAGCAGGAGATTGATGGACGTGTCGTCATGGACGAAGGCAACTTTATAAAAGTCAAAATTACATAATTAATAGGAGGCTTGGGTGTAGCTCTCGCCTAGAGGCGGATGTGACGTCGGTTGTGTTTAGCGATTTAGAAATGTCCTTCATTCATACCAGGATACCTCAAAAAAAAATTTAAAAAATTTAATAATAAAAAAATAAGTAATAAAAACCCGAATGAGTATTTAGATGCAATTTCTAACAAAGAATTTCCGACTTTTTTATTCAATGGGAAATCATTCTAGATTACATTAAAAGTCATTTCAAATCAATAATTCTGAAAGTGAACAAAACAATTGCTATCTACAAATTGCTGCTAAAATTACGGGAGTCGAACGAAAAGAGATTTTTGAAAAATTCCTTCTCCGACATTGTTCTAAATATTATTAGCTATCGTTTGGCGTTTGTTTCAACCCGATAGCTGTTATGGTTGCCGAGAAATTGACAAAATACAGTCAAACCTCTCATAACGAGTTTAATTCGTTCCAGAGTCTTACTCGTTAAGCGAAACACTCGTTATACGAAACAAATTCTCCCATACAAATCAATGTAAAATCCGTTTCATGCTGAAAAAATACTCATTTGTTTTTTTAAAATGTATTAACATTTATTCAAATAAAACTACTTATGAATTGTTAAAGAATGAAACAACTAGAATACAATTTAGCTTTGAAACAGCAACAAAATGTAAACAATAATATGAATTTATGACAAATAATTATTCCTTTTTCACTAGAAAGCTGTCCAAAGACATTTGTTTTTGTCGACGCTTCAAAATTTGACGAAAATGTGTCGTAACTGTTTCGTAGACATTCTTGACACTCCCTTTGAAGCATCCATCTTCTTAATTGTTCTTGAGAATAGTGCAGATCGCTGATGTTGGCCGATTGTAGTAGCGCGCTATATTAGCCACCTTGTTCTTGCTTTTCAAAGATTTTACGTTTCATTTCAACAGTTATTTTTTGCTCTCTTATTATTATCTTCTTGTTTTTTTTTCGAAGACATTTAGCACAAGTTATTACACTTTGCAAACACAAAAATAGCGAATACTGTCTGAATATAAAATTTGTAAAAAACGGTTGATCACACACGAAAACAATACGCTAACAGACTGAGTGCTTAACAAAAAATAATACATCGGGTCGGAAGAGCCGGCTCACAAATGAATTTCCAGAAAAAAAGAGGGACTTTCCCTTTCTGCGTCACTCGTTATGCAAATCTTCGCTCGTTAAGGGAGCAACTTGTTCACACAAAAAGTTTGCTCATTATGCGAAACACTCGTTATGAGAGGTGATCGTTATGAAAGGTTTGACTGTACTGATATTTTTCTTTTTTTTTATTTCGCAGAAAATCTAGTAAACCTTTTTGAGAATTTTTTTGGCCCGTCACATCCTTGGGACCTCATTAACATATTTGCAAAAGACCCGAACCCTCTATCTGGTATGGTTCAGGAGCAGTTGCCATGGGAAATTGCGTTAAAAAAGGTTCAAGGATTGATTCCTCTTTGTCTAGTTAATGTGATCGTCTTTCTCAAGGATGGGTTCCTCTATCTATAGTTCAACGGTGTCCAAACCGCGGCTCGTGAGCCGCATGCAGCTCTGCTGTGTTAACATTGATTCCTCTTTGTCTAGTTAATGTGATCGTCTTTCTCAAGGATGGGTTCCTCTATCTATAGTTCAACGGTCCAAACCGCGGCTCATGAGCCGCATGCAGCTCTGCTGTGTTAACATTGCGGCTAACGAACAATTTATGAAATAAAAAAAACATTCTTTTGAAATATATAAATACTAGCGTACACCCGTCAAAAATGACGGAAGTTTTCAACTGAAATCTATTTATTTAATTAAAAAATGCACTTTTTTAGGGCGCCTACGGCGCCGAACTTTTTCAAAAGCCCAACTAACATGTCCTTGTATGATAAATACGAAATATTAAACTTTCTGAAATGTACACAAAGTATTTTATAATAGGGGTTGCAGGGCGCCTAAGGCGCCCCCTAATTTTTTTTATTTTATAATTAACCATCATCAAATTCTCTTTTTACATTGTTCCCTTTTCCAAAATTACTGTATGAACTAAATCAATGACGTCATATAATATGTTTTACAGCGTATCTTTAATTTGCACACCTTTTGATGCATTGGTGCAGTAATTTGGTTTTCCCTGCTTTCTAAAATTAGTAGCGCCAGGACAGACTGACTGACTTGCGTGACAATTGCAAATTATAAAGTTTTATATAATATTAAAAATTTGTGAATTTGAAAAAAAAACTTGACCAAAGCGAAGGGTTGAAAATTATTTGGGCTTGATTTTAATTTTAAAGTTGAACGGAGTGATTGGTTTTTGATTTGTTGGTGATGTAATTTATTAAATTTCCGGTTCCCGGTTCAAATAAGAATCCGCAATTTGGAAGTATTGACCATATCTGATAGTTAGTCTGTGTACTTTTTAATATTTGTACTCCCCAAATAAATTCATAAAATCAAATCACTAAGCAGTAACTTAATGACCAGCATCTGACAGAAACGTTAGAACTTCTTCGCACCACAACTGCTGGCTGCCAGATTTAGGAGATTTAATATTAATTTTAAAATGTTAAGACTTTTTAAAAAATTCATAGCATTGACAAGGTATTTAAACATCAAAGCACAACGAACATGCTAGCCTGGCATGGAACGTATTGGCGCTATAGAGGAAATGATTCGTTCATTTATAAAAAGAACTTGGTAGTTAAAGGGCTACTCAGCTGAACCACAACTAATGTCACTATAATTGCGGGTCTATGTGCAGTATGCTGTGTGTTTCTATTCATAAAATATTTGTAAGTGTTTAACTGTAACCAATATATTATAGGGTTAGGTTTAACATCAATTAAAAATGTTTAAATAATTAAAATCAAATAAAACTTTTTTAAAATATAAATAACAGTATGAATTAATTGCGAGTGGGTTAGTTCCCCTTGGTGCTTCAATGAGGCCCTCAAACATTTTTGAAAGGGAGGCGTTATACGGAGATATCTCCGAATAACGCCTGGCGTTATACGGAGATTTCTCCCAATAACTCCCGGCGTTATACGGAGATTTCTTTTTTAAAAAACAAACAAAATTTCCGTTCTAATTTAATATATATTAATTATATGTACCTATCATAGCTTAAAATTTATTTTAAAAAGATTTATGATTTTAAAATTAATTTTGTAAAAAAGCAAAGAGAACGGTGCGCTCGATAAATCGTATTTTTGGTTGCTATATTTGTTGTTTTTTCTATTTTAATTTTAAAAATTAGACAACTAAACCTAACCCAGACCCTAAAACTACAACCTTAAAAAAAATAAGACTCTAACGAAAATCTTTTTCTATTTTAATTTAAAAAATAGACCACTAAACCTAACCCAGACCCTAAAACTGAAACTACAACCTCAAAAAAAAAGACTCAAACGAAACTCGAACCTCCACACAAGAGTTCAAGAATCTAATGTCCTAACCGTGAGACCAAAGAAGCTCATGAAACGTGTGAATTTTAAAAAATCTTATATCAAATTGGCAAGAAGTCACATGACCAGCCAAAAAAATTTGCGTATGACGCTAAGAATCATGGGAAATATCTGTCTATAATGCCCAGCGTTATACGGAGATATCTCCGAATAATCACTTCGTTTTTGAAATGGCTCTCTGACCACCCCTGCTCTAGTTAATGGGATCGTCTGGGCGTCAGTCTTTCACCTCGTTCAAAGCTAAAGAGAGGGAAGAGTGGGGAGGCAGGAACTACCGGGAACATTGTAGATATGGAACCGTGTAGGAACTGTCCACTGTACTCAGCCCATAACATAAAGAATTCTTTTGGTCGTGTCCATTCACAGCTGGTGAAGGAACAAAAGGGTCGACTCTCGGAACTGGTGAAGAGCAAACAAGAACAGGCACTAACTTACAAGGTGAGTGGGAATATTGAAATACGTCGGGGAGATGTGTGGGGAGATATGTTCATACTAGAATTGTATCACCCGTCAAAACTGACGGAAGTTTTCAAAATAAATACACATCAGATTAAAAAATAATGTAATACAGAACTTTCATTTATATTTATTTTATTTATTTTTATTTGATTAATTTATTTATTATCACATTGAACAATTTTATGCGGAACGTTCGAAAAGTGTTATTTTTGGTGCAGTAATTTGGTGTGCTGCTTTCTAAAATTAGTTACATTACAACCATACATACATACAGACGACGGGAATTATGTATATTGATGTTTGGAGATATACGTTTCAATGTGTAGGGATACTTTCTGGAATGTGTGGAGAATGTCAGGATGGAAGATAAACGTATTTTAATATTATTTGTTGGCACTTCAAAGATTCCGAAGGTCGAACAGTATATTTTGGAATGAAAAATCATCAATGTTGAAGAAACTGATAATTAGGTTTTATGTTCTTCACGTGACGATTGTCAGCTGAGCATCTCTAGAGGCGGCCTTCGGGGTTGGGCGAGTAGGGACACCGCCCCAGGCCTTGCATCTTCAGAGCCCCACGATATGAGATTCTTTACAACATAACGCCTGCACTTACACCTATCGGCCCCCACATTTGACACTTGCCCACGGCGACACATTTGACACTTGCCCCCGGCCCCACATTTGACACTTGCCCACGGCCCCACATTTGACACTTGCCCACAGCCCCACATTTGACACTTGCCCACGACTCCACTTTTGACACCTGCCCACGGCCCCACATTTGACACCTGCCCACAGCCCCACATTTGACAATTTCCCACGGCCCCACATTTGACACTTGCCCACGGCCCCACATTTGACACTCGCCCACCGCCCCGCGTACTGCTAAGGCCTTCTATATCATGAGCTGCTAACGTGACTTGACTTTAAAGTATTTATACACCTTGTACCACTGTCACAAACCAACTTGTCACTGCATGATACCGTGTGTGGCGCAGGTACTAATCTAATGGACAAGAAGGCAAGCGACTGATGTTAGTAATCTGTGAACATCTCCTGACGGTGGGGCAGTTCTTTGACATTTCAACCAGGTGGTGGGATAATCCTTAAAATCCCTCCGTCGTACTCGATACCATGTAAATAAAGCAAAAGTGTTAGAAGTTGTTTTTAAATATTTTTTATTTCATTTTTTTAACCGCCAGGTTGAAAACCAGTATAAAAAAAAAGAAGTATTCTAGAAAATATACATATAAATAAGATGCTTGAACCAGATACTATTCTGTGTGTTCGACAATTGGATGGAATTGTACTTTTGAAATGACCATCATTTGATTGACTAACGTTCAAGCCAAGAACTTGTCTAATTGGCTGGTTGGATATTCAAGCCTAAAGAAACTTTCCACGTAACGAAATTTTCATAAAGTTATCCAAATAAACGTACTGATACTACCGACGTTTAACATAACAAACAAAGCGCGGGTCTCTATGTATCAAAATGTGATCCATTGGAGTTACGGGAGATGTTGTTTTTAATGAAGAAATAATAAAAGATTGGTGTGATTTTAAATCTGAAACAATAATTCAGAAATAAAGTTATAAGCGATGGCGGTGGACCAGAAGGCCACCTAAATACGAGATCGTTACACAGACTTCCTGCAATTACTGATACATTACTGATACATTACTGATACATTACTGATACATTACTGAGACCACGAATATACATGAAGGGACGTCCATAAAGTATGTCACGCTATTTTTGACACCCCCCCTGTCACAAACTGTCACAAATCTTGGGACCACCCCCCCCCCTAAAGTACGTCACACTTTCAAGATTTTTTGTTTAATTAACACCTGATTAAAATATTTAATTTAGACTTAAAATACACTTCACTTTTAAACTGTATTAAAATATAAAATGTCCACTTAAAAGTAGGGATGCACCAGAATCAAAATGTTGAAATCCGGTCGGAGCCGGAGTCAGATTTTTTTTTAATGGTCGGATTCCGGATTTGCCAGAGCCATTATGAATATACATATATATAAATTAGGGCTCTACTGGACTGCCGGATTTATGAAGTGAAATCCTTCCGGAGCCGGATTTGTAAAAATAGCTGGATTCCGGATTTGCCGGAGTTGGAGCCGAAAACGGGAACACACCTACTTAAAGGAACTATCATGTTATTAAAGTGACTTTAATAGTAGAATAGTTAATTGTCAACAGTTGTCACAGTTATCGAATTTGAAAACAAAAATTGCAAAAATTAGACTTGACAATTATATAATACACATCATTTATCTGCTACCTTTTCATTTAAAATGGGTGAGGTCAAGTTTTAGATAATCTTCGGATTATGCCATCTTTTGACACAGGATAAGAAGTAGATTAGCGAAACTTGACCTCACCCAGTGATTAAATAGTAAAAAGGAAAGAAAACAATTTGACTATAAAAAAGACTAGATTGACAAATTTTGTGACGAACTCTTGTGCTATATTGAATCTGTTTATTATAATCCCGTGAATTATGTTTAATTCGAAAATATTCACTGGACATCATCTTACAACGGTGATGTGAAGTGTTCGTCCATAGTTACGACTGGCATCAATCTTTCACCATCATCGTTTCCTGGAAGGATAATTGCAGACAGATCAACTCGTCCTCATCTAGCCACTCAACAGCCTCTGAATTTGCATTTTCTCTTCTGGCAATAACTGCCATGGGTTCTCTTTGACTTCTAGAAGCTATTCTCAAAGTATGGATGCGTTTTATCTGAGTTGATTCTTGAACAGTTTGGGTGGGGGGGGGGCACATTCTCCTGATCCCGAGCTCTGTGTTGTCCTGCGTGTTTCTTCAACATTTTTTGTTAGGAAAAATATAAGTGACATACTTTGCAAATTCGATTAAGTAAGCTGGTCTGCAAAGATGGACAATAAAGATTATATGATTGTACTTTGAAAACTCCTGTTGATCTCGGCATAATGTCATCAAATTTGAGAGTTTGTGCCACAAACAAGGAAGGAAATTTATGAGAATCTGCATCCGCTCTTTCTGAAGCGCTAAGTCCATCAGTTGTTTGGTTAAGTGTGATTAGAGGAGGAAAGGATCTCGAAGGTAAAACGTTGAAATATGAGCTTCGTACTTTGTCGCAACATTTTATGTCCTGATATTTCACAATTTGACTGAAATATTGGCTGGTACGAAAATGATTGTCAAACCATTTCTGATCCTTTGATATCAGTCCTGCTACATCCAATTCAGATTTATGAACAACACATTCAGGAGATACTCATTTCATGCTATTTTGACATAAAAATAATGCTAATGTTTCACGAAATTGTTGAAAATTATTTTTAAAGCTATTTAAATTCTACCAAATAAATTAGTAAAAGAGGGGGGAAAATGAATGTGCGATATCACACAAGGACGGACCCCCCCTTCTTCCCCCTGTCACAAACTGTCACACTTTCTTACACCCCTTCCCCCCTTGGAGCGTGACGTACTTTATGGACGGCCCCTGAGGTGTGCATGATAGAAATAGCCGAGAGATTGCCCATAGAAATACAGTAAGCCATGTGCTTCATTGTCATTTTATAGTGACAGTGTTTATTCTTCAGGTTTGTGGAAAATGTATAAATTCTAGCCCAGTAAACGTGTGAATTTTAACCAAACAAAAAACATATGAATTCCACCCCAGGCCATTTACACAAATCTTACAAAAATGTGGCAGAAAATCTGGACAGCAAATATTAACACATCTCCCTGAACAAGTTCCAACTATAGTGCAAGTTATGTAATCTCAAACAAGTTAGAATTTTCAGTTCCTACTATTTGATATTTTGTATTCCAAATAGTATGGTTGTGAAGGGATTGGTGTGGGGGAGGTGGGTGGGGGCGACCTTCAAGGGGCTTTGGGCATCTAGGCAAAGGTAGGCAATAAGTCTCATTTGAGTTTCGCTGACCACTAGCTACGCCCCAGAATAAATCCCATTGAATCGCCGCCGGACTAACATGCCATCCTTTTGTTTGACTTGTCACAGGAGAGAATCGAGTCACTAGAAGAGGCCCTGGAACACGCCAGGAAACAAGGGGCCCAGGTGGAGATACTCAAACAGGTTGGTCAGTCCTTGTCTTATATCAAACAGGTTGGTCAGTCCTTGTCTTATATCAAACATGTTGGTCAGTCCTTGTCTTATATCAAACAGGTTGGTCAGTCCTTGTCTTATATCAAACAGGTTGGTCAGTCCTTGTCTTATATCAAACAGATAAGTCAGTCCTTGTCTTATATCAAACAGGTCGGTCAGTCCTTGTCTTATATCAAACAGGTTGCTCAGTCCTTGTCTTATATCAAACAGGTTGGTCAGTCCTTGTCTTATATCAAACAGATAAGTCAGTCCTTGTCTTATATCAAACAGGTCGGTCAGTCCTTGTCTTATATCAAACAGGTCGGTCAGTCCTTGTCTTATATCAAACAGATAAGTCAGTCCTTGTCTTATATCAAACAGGTCGGTCAGTCCTTGTCTTATATCAAACAGGTTGGTCAGTCCTTGTCTTATATCAAACAGGTTGGTCAGTCCTTGTCTTATATCAAACAGGTTGGTCAGTCCTTGTCTTATATCACCGTCACCTGGCCTGTGGTCAGTTGTGTATAGTGTCGGGTGTTTCAGATATTTTTAAAAGCTTTTCTGACTTTTTTTGTAATCGCTGGTGCATTTTATTGAGATTGATGTCGACTTAAGATGTTGTTAGTGATGTGTCTTATTGTTGACTGACGTTGATGCTGATGTCTGTTTATTTTTTAGAACAAGTCCAAGCTGCAGGCCACCATACAGGCCCAGGAGTCGGTCATCGAGGGCTTGAAGGCCGAGAGGAAGTTGTGGGGACAGGAGTTGGCTCAGCAAGGTGAGTGACAAGAGTTTCAAGTCGTTGGGTTGGGGGGGGGGTAGCACCAGAAGTGTGTATCTTGAACACAAGGTGACATTGTATTATAGTGTTGTCTTTTTTTCTACATAAAGCTACTCTGGGAAGACCCACATAAAGTCTGGGGGGGGGGTGGACACCATGAGTTGACCGGTTACCACGACACACAGATGCCGACAGACTGCCCACTTAAATTTCATCATGTTGGTCAATCCCGAAATATATTTTTTCATTGATAAAATTTTCCCCCAACACTCTCCTTCATTTCAAACGGTTGTCCGTGTACTTAAACGCCCCACGCCTCGGTCGACCACTGAATGCTTTTTGATGAGTTTCAATCTCGCCGTCTTTACAATAATTTCCTCACTTATTACAGGCGCCTCGTTATCGCAGGACAGGGGCCGGCTGGACGCCAAAATAGAAACATTGTCTGCTGAGGTCGTCTCTTTGAAGAAACTGTTGGAGGTAATGGGTCGGGGGTGGTCTTAGGGTGAGTGTTTGGGGTGAAGGACGTTGCAAGACCAGGGTCAGACGTCTTAAGTGTGACACGGTCGTTGGCCATTATATGGAGCAGAAAAAGTATGTGACGTCAGATGGTAAAATTTGAAAATTATACTTATTATAACATATTGTCAGACGGTAACATTTGGCAATTCTGTTTATTATTATAACATAAGGTTAAACTATTCAGATAAGATAAATAAATACGGGGTGTAAATGTGGCTAGTGGTACGTATATATATTTCATCAGCTGGGTTGCAGGGCTACTTCAGCCCACACATACGTCAACAGGTCACATAATCCACTGGTATATGTGTTTACTCTATCGTCATTAAGTGTAGATATGAACGTTTTAAGATCAAGGTAAAAGTTTATCTATAAAGGTAGAAGTGTAACTATGAAGGTAGAATTAGAACTATAAAGGTAGAAGTGTAACTATGAAGGTAGAATTAGAACTATAAAGGTAAATGTGTGTATATAGGAAGCTAGAAGTAATGAATAATGATCCGTTTTTTTCTTCTGTTTGTATCCATTGATTTTGTTCTGTTTGCATCCATAGATTTTGTTCTGTTTGTATCCATTGACTTTGTTCTGTTTGTATCCATTGATTTTGTTCTGTTTGTATCCATAGATTTTGTTCTGTTTGTATCCATTGACTTTGTTCTGTTTGTATCCATAGATTTTGTTCTGTTTATATCCATATTCTTTGCTCTGCTTGTATCCATTGACTTTGTTCTGTTTGTATCCATTGACTTTGTTCTGTAACTGTATGTATCCATTGATTTGTTCTGTTTTCAACTTTCAGCGTGAGGGAGATGCTGTAAAAATAAAAACAAAAATTCTAGAGGACCAAACTGAAACAATCCGAAAACTTAAAGAGGTGAGTACGGTAGTAGTTACATGTCTAAGTGATAATGTAGTGGACGATGTGTTTACGAAAGGTGAGGTAGTAGGCAATGTGTCAAAAAGCTCAGGTAGTAGGCAATGTGTCAAAGAGCTCAGGTAGTAGGCAATGTGTCAAAGAGCTAATGTAGTAGGCAATGTGTCAAAGAGCTCAGGTAGTAGGCAATGTGTCAAAGAGCAAAGGTAGTAGGCAATGTGTCAAAGAGCTAAGGTAGTAGGCAATTTGTCAAAGAGCTAAGGTAGTAGGCAATGTGTCAAAGAGCTGAGGTAGTAGGCAATGTGTCAAAGAGCTAAGGTAGTAGGCAATGTGTCAAAGAGCTAAGGTAGTAGGCAATGTGTCCAAAGAGCTCAGGTAGTAGGAAATGTGTCAAAGAGCTCAGGTAGTAGGAAATGTGTCAAAGAGCTCAGGTAGTAGGCAATGTGTCCAAGAGCTCAGGTAGTAGGCAATGTGTCCAAGAGCTGAGGTAGTAGGCAATGTGTCAAAGAGCTGAGGTAGTAGGCAATGTGTCAAAGAGCTAAGGTAGTAGGCAATGTGTCAAAGAGCTAAGGTAGTAGGCAATGTGTCAAAGAGCAAAGGTAGTAGGCAATGTGTCAAAGAGCTAAGGTAGTAGGCAATGTGTCAAAGAGCTCAGGTAGTAGGCAATGTGTCAAAGAGCTAAGGTAGTAGGCAATGTGTCAAAGAGCTAAGGTAGTAGGCAATGTGTCAAAGAGCTAAGGTAGTAGGCAATGTGTCAAAGAGCTAAGGTAGTAGGCAATGTGTCAAAGAGCTAAGGTAGTAGGCAATGTGTCAAATAGCTAAGGTAGTAGGCAATGTTTCAAAGAGCTAAGGTAGTAGGCAATGTGTCAAAATGTCAACACAAATGGGAAAACGTTCAATAATTGTGTAGAATCAAATGTTTTTCATTCGTATTTGAGCTGTTGTATTTAAACTTTAAACGTTATATTTTTTAGTTTACAATGTTCCCACCATTGGCCATTTAGGGATAAAAAAACATAGACCTACTTACCCTTGTGTCCCACTAATTTCTTGTTTGATTGTTAGACTTGTTGATGACAATAAAGTCTTACATCATATCATGAAAATAAAATAGACGTATGACAATGTTGGGACATGATCACGTGGACATGACGTCATTATCTCGAAAAATCCAAACTTCGCTCTTTTTTAATTAAACCGACATGCGACGCTAAAAAAAATACTTTACTGCCCTATTGTTGTAACCATGTTTAATGACTTCGTTTTAAGGCCCTTGTTGACAGAGATGAAACCATTCGGTCCACGCGAGACGAGAGTCTGAAGCTGCAACGGTCCTACGAGGAGCAGCTGACTGAGCAGAAGACAACGCTGGAAGAAACAAGAGTGAGTTAGTTGTGTGTCTCTAACTACTGTGTCAGTGGCTTATGTCAGTTGTGTGTCTCTAACCACTGTGTCAGTGGCTTAAGTAAGACGTGTGTCTCTAACCAATGTGTCAGTGGCTTAAGTAAGACGTGTGTCTCTAACCAATGTGTCAGTGACTTAAGTAAGACGTGTGTCTCTAACCAATGTGTCAGTGACTTAAGTAAGACGTGTGTCTCTAACTACTGTGTCAGTGGCTTAAGTAAGACGTGTGTCTCTAACCAATGTGTCAGTGACTTAAGTAAGACGTGTGTCTCTAACCAATGTGTCAGTGACTTAAGTAAGACGTGTGTCTCTAACCAATGTGTCAGTGACTTAAGTAAGACGTGTGTCTCTAACTACTGTGTCAGTGGCTTAAGTAAGACGTGTGTCTCTAACCAATGTGTCAGTGACTTAAGTAAGATGTGTGTCTCTAACCACTGTGTCAGTGACTTAAGTCAGTTGTGTGTCTCTAACCACTGTGTCATTGACTTAAGTCAGTTGTGTGTCTCTAACCACTGTGTCAGTGACTTAAGTAAGATGTGTGTCTCTAACCACTGTGTCAGTGACTTAAGTAAGATGTGTGCCTCTAACCACTGTGTCAGTGACTTAAGTAAGATGTGTGCCTCTAACCACTGTGTCAGTGACTTAAGTAAGATGTGTGTCTCTAGGGGCCGTCGATAAAGTACGTCACGCTCCAGAGGGGGGGGTGTAAGAAAGTGTGACAGGGGGGAGGGGGGTCCGGCCATGTGTGACGTCACGCTGTTTTATATTAAATTTTGATTATTTTGTTAATAAAAAACAAAATTTTTGTTCTAAAGTGTGACGTACTTTATGGGGGGTCCGAGATGTGTGACAGGGGGGAGGGGGAGTTAAAAATTGTCAAAAATAGCGTGGCGTACTTTATGGACGGCCCCCTAACCACTGTGTCAGTGACCTAAGTAAGATGTGTGTCTCTAACCACTGTGTCAGTGACTTAAGTAAGATGTGTGCCTCTAACCACTGTGTCAGTGACTTAAGTAGGACTTTAGTCTCTAACCCGTGCTAATTTATTCTAGTAAGTTTTTGACACATCTGGCTAGGCTCTTTTTAAGATACTGACCAAACAACTGTGTATAAACACGTGTTATACAATTTACTAAAAAAAAGTTCGCGACTAACAGCTGTAAAGAATAGCATACAGAATAAATAATTGCATGATCCGGGAACTCTATTTCCTTTTTACAAACATTATATACATTTAAAATCTTTGATATGAGGTTGGGGTTCGTGACTGACCAAAAGGGATTTTATTTCTTCTTTTTTATGAGTAACTTTAATATCTACATTCTAGATCAAGGTAAAATATCTGTTCCTCTCTCACCAACCTACCATTTCATCGGCCAACTCCACCAGCCAACGGGCTACAAATCGATTGTAAGCAAATTTGACCAAAAAATGGGAGGTAACCAATGTTCGCTCTAAAGTTCGTTGGTCCGTGTGCAAAGTACAAAAAAAACTCGTTGCACGGCATCCATTTTTTTTTGTTAAATATTTTACAAAATTTGCTGCCTGGTAATTATAAACTGCTGCGCGGCGTCTGTAAAATATCTGCGCAGCTTAAAGGGAACATTGTTCTCTATCCATCTGACCAACTTACAAGTCTCTACCTAAAAGAACAAAGTAAAAATTTCTCCAACCCTTGACCATCTAAAGATGCCAGCTTCAACGTTAGATTTATGGAAACTGTCCATGGTCCTGGACTGACCACTGTCCTGGACTGCCCGGTGAGAAATGACCTGATTACCAGCACCACTGGCCTTGGGTGCGGTCAATGTCCCTTGGACTAAACCATTTCGATGGATTGCACTACTGGTCAGAAAGTTCCATTAACGTCTGCAAATGGCCGTGATTGAAAGGTAGGAATTGAGGGTTTGGGGGGGGGGTCCTATGGGGTCAATTACTCAGGTGTTTGGGGGGGGGTCCTATGGGGTCAATTACTCAGGTGTTTGGGGGGGGTCCTATGGGGTCAATTACTCAGGTGTTTGGGGGGGGTCCTATGGGGTCAATTACTCAGGTGTTTGGGGGGGGTCCTATGGGGTCAATTACTCAGGTGTTTGGGGGGGTCCTATGGGGTCAATTACTCAGGTGTTGGGGGGGGGTCCTATGGGGTCAATTACTCAGGTGTTTGGGGGGGGTCCTATGGGGTCAATTACTCAGGTGTTTGGGGGATCAACTAATCTGAATGTAGTTCATCGACCAGCAGGTGTGTGTGTGCAACAGTACATTACTTCCAAAATAAATATATATGATATTAAAACTGGGTATGTATAGGCCTGACAACGAACCTTGTTCTGTGACGTCTCCTCGTGCTATACACACCTTGTTTTAAACTGACATATATATTTATTTATCTTAAAGCCTGATTGCAATCTCACCCATATTTTGTACATTATTTCCTGTACATGTACGCTCCCTCAAGTTCCAGCGTTCGTCTGTCCTCTTTACCATACATTTTTTTAAACAATTTAAAAGGTATGTAGGGATATCTTTGAGTGTGCTCTACTTTTGCTAAGTCCCCCCCCTCCCCCTCTTGCTATGTACCCGCATGTGCAATGCACCCTTTTCTAGCAAAGTGACCATTCTCCGAAGTGTGACCGTCTCGCAGTGGTTACCCACCTCCGCCGGTTTGAGAAGCTCTGTTGTCCGACGGAAGCTCTAACGAAGGAGCTCCTGTTCAAAGTGGCCATTGACAAGGCGAAAGAAAAGAGCCACGTGACTGGGGCCAGCCAATCACTTTGCGGCTAATGATGAAATAAATGCAATCAGGCGGCCATGTGGCGGGAGACCTCAATGGCTCTCAACGACAGCTGACGTCATCGGGTGCACCTCCATTATAGGGATCTGTGCAAGGTCTGCACGGTATGAGCAGATAGGGTGACAAATGAGCGGCGCCAGTGTAGAGGGTAAAACTTGACAGGCTGGTGTGTCTAGGGTAAATTTGATGTAAATGTAGAGGGTAAAACTTGATAGGCGGGTATGTCTAGGGTAAATTTGACGTAAATGTAGTGGGTTAAAGTTGAAAGGCATAAGATGATGTAAATGTGTGGGGTCAAAGTTTATCAGAATTAATGAGATAAAATATAACGTGCTTGTAAAAGGTAAAAGCTGAAGAAGTAAAAAAATTATAGTGTTAAAAATGTTAACTTATACAATAAAGTTTATATTAATGACAGAGGCGTCACTAGGCGGTGGCGCGGACCGCACCGGATGACACCATCACAAGGGGTGACACCAAAAATGTAAAATTCTGTATGTTCTCGTTATTTGGCACTGGAAGACTCGGAGATTGGTCTATCGAGTAAAGCTTGAGGGAGGGGGGTGGGGTGACACCATGAGCTTGCGCACTGGATGACACCAACCCCAGTGACGCCACTGATTAATGAACTGATCAAACGTTGATGTTAAGGTTTTAATTAATATGGCGGAGAGTGGGATTTTTAAAATGTTATTTAGAGGAGTTCGTTGTTAAATATTACTGTGCACGGAGTTAGTTCCCCTAAGCACTGAAGACACCGCTGGACTCTCGGTGATATAAATACAATAAAACACTCACACATAGAGAGACAAACACACAGATTTTGGATGTCTAAAGAAAATGTATAATTACCATCGCCACGATTTTGTCCCGCCCCGCCCCCCCCACCCTTGACGGGAGGTAATTGTGACTGTTGAAAATAGATTATTGACTTTGTTAGCTCCCCGGAGCTTGTAATGATGGACTGATGCTTCATCTCGCTGCTGTGTCATGTGCACTGGGAAGAGATGTCTTAGTTCTGACAGAAAGCAACAACCTGAATATAACTGCCAAGGTGCCGGCTAAAAGCCTTCCCTAGATGAACAGAAATGGGGGGGGGGACCAATGTTGAGAGTTTGGCGCTACTAGACGAACAAGAAATCTGAATCCGTTGGTGTAAAGTCCGTTGGTCGTCCGCTGGTTTAACGTCCGTTGGTCGTCCGTTGGTTTAACGTCCGTTGGTTTAAAGTCCGTTGGTTTAACGTCCGCTGGTTTAACGTCCGCTGGTTTAACGTCCGTTGGTTTAACGTCGGAGCAGAAACCAAGGCCTCAAGTCCCATTCAGCGTTCCATCTGTTTTCTTTGCCATGGCCTCAGTCTGTGACTGTGTTGCTATGACGTCATATCTGTTCAGCACCCGACTGGTTGTAACAGTTGTCTTCGAGCGATACATTTGGTTCCATGTTTCAGTGTTTACGGGCCGTGTCTTTGTTTGCTGTGAATTCAGAGAAAGTGTCAACGAGAAATGCCGTGTCCTTATATGATACTTGGGCAATGGTTTAGATTAGTTTAGACCAGTGGTTCCCAAAGTGGTCCGTACGGACCCCCAGGGGTCCGCGGGACCTTTCAGGGGGTCCGTGGAAAATAAAAATTGATTTGGGGGTCCCTGAACAACGTCAGGGGGTCCACGCAAGGTTTAACATCAAATAATAAAATTCATTAATTGTTTTATATTTATTGAAATTAAAATAAATAATAATAAATAAAATAGTATGTGAATGCCTTTTCTACTAATTAAATACCATCTTAGGTGCTATCCTTCATGGATACAATCTTGTTTTACGTTTAAAAAAAAGTATTAGAACTACTGTAATTTCCACATCTATAACCAATAAAAATACTTGGTTTGTTGAACTGTCAAGCTTGATGCAGATGAAATGCCGAATTCCCTATAACTATAAGTAGAAATTGTAATAGAACTTATGGCTAGTCAAGAGACAAGTCTTTAACACACTGTGGTCTGGTTAACAACTGTGTTTAATCACTATATACAATTCACTGCAATCAACTGTACAATTAACTACCTAAGCAGCTCGTATCCAATCAACCCCGGTTGCCTCTTGAACCGTCTATCTTTAGTCAGTTCTCCTCCAAGTCCATTACAGTTCACATCACAAACCACGTGTTTCATACTAGGTTACGTCCTTGTATTCTCATACAATGTAAACCCAACGCGTCTCTCACAGAAATATACAAGATATTAACTTGAATCTACGAGGGTTGCAAGGTTGTGTATTATTCGATGTGTCAGGAAGTTATATTTTTCTAAATTGTATCCTATCATCAAATATTTTCAATAGGGCTTTACTGTAGCATTCCATTGAAAACGTTAATAATTCTTAACAGTGGTCTGTTACAACAGATAAAAGAATGAGTGAGCCCAAGGCTGGATTAAGACTTGATGGGGCCCTAAGCTATTTAAGTACCTTTTGAGGTCTAGATAATCTATAGCAGTGACAAATATGAAAACAAACTTCCGGGGGCCCCCAAGAAGGCAGGGGCCCTAAGTCATAACTTGTTTAGCAAATAGGTAAATCCAGCACTGAGTGAGCCGAAGAAAGAATGCCGACAATATGGTGTTAATGGATATTTGAAGTATGCCTAAATGTTTGGAAACAGATACGAAACTTGAAACGTTATTTACTGAATTTTAAAAAAATGTTTGAAGTTAAAGCAATACACTTGAATTTCTGGCATATTTAAAACATGCTGTACCAAAGGTATTTTCAGTAAATTGATTCATTCATCAACATCAATTATTCCAAAAAAAATCATATTGAAAGTTTGCATGGATCACTACATTATGTCATTAGAGCAGTTAATAAAATCAAAAGGAATGCCTTCGATGAGAGATTATTTGCTCACCACGGTTTGGAAACTGCAGAAGAATACTATAATGGATTATTTATTCACACAGAAGTACGCTGGTTATCATCACGTACATATTTAAATCGATTTTATACTCTGATTCATTGTCCAAATTCCTGGAAAACAAAGACAATTAGCATCACAATTAACTAAAAAAAATGACATCCTTTATGAATGAATTATTTACCCAACTTTATCAAAACTAATTTGAAACTACAACTACTACAAGGTAACCAATTAAATTTATCAAAACTAAAAGCGTTATATCTGACTTTGTTGCACATCTTTTTCTTTGCAAACAAAACTTAGGAACAGGAGAATGTTCTCAGTTTTCAAATCTTTTGAAATTGCCACATAGGTAAAGATTTGCTTGCTTACTGTCAAAACTTAACGGCTCTTCATGCGGACATTTTGTAGGCATTTGCCACTATAGGATATTTCCGACTGGCAGTTGAGCTCTTTAGCGCATGGACAAACTCAGATCCCAAACACAGATGAATACATACTAATACAGGGGCAGCTTATTTAAATATCCACAAATGAAGAACTTATACCACTGTTTGAACTAGGATACCACAAATTCTGGTTACAAAGTCAGATCCCAATTTTATATAATATCATGCATTATGGGTTATTGTACATAATTTTTGTGACTGTTTTCCTGTCTTTCTTTTTGATAGAACAAAGATTCAGTGGCGTTATAAACCTCATCATAAAAAAAATAAAAATTTAAATTTAAAAAATAAACGACTAGAAATCGGTGCTCGTGAGGATTTGCGGTTCCTACACACAAACATTGAGTCAGGCATAATAAATACACATAAAATCTCAACACGTTAATCCAAGTTTTTTGGTTTTTTTTCAATTTTATGTTAAACAAAAGTGATAATTTTAATAAATACCGTACTTTTCATCAAAATGTTGCTTTAGTAATTTTTGTACTATGCATTTATAAAGTTGTGGTTTTTTTTACTAGGGGGTCCGTGGGGAAATTTTGAGTATAAAATGGGTCCGTGGGTCAAAAAAGTTTGGGAACCACTGGTTTAGACCAACGGTGGCCAAACCGAGGCTCGCAAGCCGCATGCGGCTCTTCTGTGTTAAAAATGCGGCTCGCGTACAATTTATGAAAGATATGTTCCAAGGATTACACTTACGGGAAGATTTCCAAACCACGTTGAATGAATGACCCGTAGAGCTTCAATGTGGCTCTTTAAATTTTTTAATAATTTTTAATATGGTACTTTTTTATTACAGGTCTGGCCACCTCTGGT